>JAOWBL010012799.1:0-38720 GCA_028564865.1 Zenarchopterus dispar | reverse complement strand
GTTAATGTCTCTTAACTCAAATTACTTTAACAAATAATGTAAACAATAATGTAATTCTTTCACTGTGCCAATTAACAAGATTCAAAGCAAATAGAAAATATCATGTGGACAGTAACAAGTAACCCCCATTTCTGCTTTCACAGGATTTAAAATGGTTGGTTGCAGCAAGGTGCTGCTTGTCACAAGAGTTGATCTTCTGCAGGTTTGCAGATGTCTGTAAAATCAGACGTTTAGCAGTTTTCTGGTCTGGAATATTCAAATGTGAGTTAATGCAATGTCAAAATGGCAAGACATTATCAATTATCTCAGAGAAGCAATTATTGGTGCACCTCAATCAGAAAATAACTCTAAAACTATTTCCAAACAATGCAGATTTTCATGCTATACGGAGAAAAAGATTATTTGCAAGTGCAAAACATTCAAGACAGTTACCAATCTTTCACTCAGTGGACATCCCAGGAAACTTACCCGAGGTAAGAAGTGCTCAGAGAAATATAAATAAATTTAAACAGAAGTATCTTAGACTCTACAGGCCTTGGTACATATGTTAAACTACATGATAGATCAAAACTGTATCTGAACAAACTGCAACACTTTTGAAACAATATCCTGTGAAAAGATGAGACCGAAATGGAGTGGTTTGGCCTTAATACCCAGACGTACACTTCAACAGAAACTCCTCATACCCGCCATCTAGCATGATGGAGGAGGCGTGAGTTTTCTGGAGGATCAAGTGAGACTTTTCTATACAACAACTAAAGTCTGGTTGAAATTACAACAGGACAATGATCCAAAACACACTAGTGGATCTATATCAGAAAAATAAAAGAGGTTAAACCTAAACAAAATGTTTCAAGGGAGATGTGCACAAGTGATTTACCCAAAAATCTCAATATACTGAAGTAATGTTGTAAAGAAAAATGAACCATAAATCCATTACGACGATGTGAAAACCTGATGAAGTCATACATGACTGCTTCACCCTATTGCTTCTGAGGGTTGAACTAAAAGCTACTGACTCATGGGAGTCCTTCCTATAAAAGATTTTTCTAGGTTTTTTTCACATAAATAGCACATGATTAAAAGCGGGAGTACCAACTTATACGACTGTAATAGGGAGGAGATCATGAAAGCTGTTCTCTTCAGACCAGCTGAACACCGATCCATTTTACATCATTTTTCTTTCACAACTACAGTTTCTGTGCGTTCAGTGATGACACAATTTGTTTCTTAAAGGCTCGTTGATGTGAAAAACAACTAATCCATTAGCAGGTGCATCCAGAGTGAAATTTAACAAACAGGCTTCTGTATTTAGTTACTGAGGCTTGAAATGAAGATCAGGATATGATCCATAAACCACTGTAGCGGATTTCTTTCGCCTTGGAACGGTACACAGCAAGTACACTACCTCCAAATCCAATTACTTATTCACTTTTGTGCCGCGGTCCACTAAGTGGTTCTTGAAGGTCATGTCTACATAGTTTGCTGGAGTGGGAGTCACCCGCTCGGGCCTCGGCCCGGGACTGTATTGATGAAAGCTGCCCACACAGAGGCCGATAGCTGGGTTGAAACCCTGCAGGCTGAGGTCACATTAAGCTGTGCTTTAATGACTCAATGGTGGCCAAACAAAGTGTGACAACTGCATTGTGATTGTCCCCAGGCCAGAGGGATGTGGTGCAACACTGTACACTCTACATTGTGAGTCCACTAATGCATCTCATGGTTCACTTGGGAGCATTTTGCAATTTATTTACGCAACATTTCTTGGTCATCATGTTGATGGAACGTGGTATGCTGATGTTCAGACATAATCATCAAATGGACCTTTTCAAACTATTACCGAGGTCAAGAGTTAATTTTCGCTGTCAAAATAATCTTGAATTTTGAAAAATATCAGCAAATATACAGAATGTGGCATAAAGCAACAAGTACTTTGTAACATAATGAGTGGGTTTGACAGCAAAAAAAAAAGGTCAACGCTGCAGAAATGGCACTTGTAAATGCCCACTTTGCCATGGACTTCTGATCATTAGTGGATCCCTCTGAAAAAACGTCAATTAAAGTTGAATATAACTGACAATTGCAAGTTAAGGAGTTTTCAGAGCCAACATTTAAGCATATAGCCAATTAAAGAGGACGGACCATGAAAAATATACTGTACTGCACACACTGTATTTGTGAACCTGAAGGGACCCAAGAAAGTCAAAATGTTACACAAGACAGTGGCTCTGTGGGCGATTTGGTTGGAAACATTCTCATTCAATGAACCGTTCAGATTTTAAAGGTACTGTGACATCACAGATTCACGTCAGGGTAGAATTATCCAGGGTCTGCATTTTTATCTTCCTCTTCCTGCATTTGGTGTTCCTCAGAAGTGGGCCAGGGCTGTAACAATGATCTAAAAGGAGGAGGGCCGTCAGAAGAGAGGGGTGGAGAGTCTGACTCCACCCCCTACAACCAGCTGCTTTAAGCAGGGTTTAGAAAACGTCTGAAAAGGGATCTGCTCTACAATAATCTTTTGCTATTTTGACCAAACCATGTTACAGACATTTAATTAAGACATTGAAAAACAGATTCCGCTTGAGAAAAAAAAAAAAAAAAGATCATAGACTAGGAAGATTTAAATAAACACAAGAAACTTGTGCTCCAAGAAGGATTAGAATTTAGTAAAGACCTTGGCATACACCTGTGAGCAGCAGGTTTATAGTCAGGTATATTCTCTCAGGGCTCTTCAGGTGGGAACGTCCTTTCACCAGTATTTCATTTAGTTAGTCCCATGATACCTCTAGAAGTCTAAATGGTGATCTCTGGCATCTCCGAGTCACTTCCCTAATGCCAGGCCTCACTGCACAAGCCAGCTTTTCCTTCACTCAGTTCATGCTAATATGATGCTAACTAATGTTACTTCACATTTATGCTGATCAAATCTGTCCATCTATCACCATTTCAGATGCTGACATGAAAACAACATCTGGAACCAGTTCTGTTGGAGCTGAAACAAGGGCTTCCAGAGATACATCAACCAGGGAAGGATTTCTTTTTAACTAGATCAGTTAGGTGAAGTTGACTCTGCCGAAGGAGTCAGTTGCTTTGGGAGCAGCAGACTAATTAGAGGTTGCCCGACCAACTGTCCGTTACACCCTGAACAGCAGCCTTAAGCCAAGACTGAAGTAGCCACTTATGACTGCTTACCTGAACCTCGCGAAGCAGATGCCTATCATAGAATAAGGTACCCTGTGATGAACTGGTGACCCGTCTAGGATGTACCCCTGCCTTTCACCTGCAATGAGCTCGGATATGTCCCAGCAGACTCCCTGTGAAAACCTGCATAGGATTAAGCGGGTATAGAAAATCAATAAATGAATGAATGAAATAAAATAACATAAACCACAGCAAGTCAAGTGAGCTCACAGTACTCGTGCTGGTGAAACCAAAAGCATATGGTCAAGACATTTTGATAATATTCTGAATCCCTTGCATCTCCTAAGGTTGACTGCATAAGTGGATCTATGGGTAGTGCTGTTAAAAATGGTGGTGCAGCAGGGCAATATAGAGAAGGCTTATGTATAAACCAGTGGGGATTAATTATGAATGTAGAGTAGCAGATAATGGGGGGGCACTGCAGTGTTCTTGACACTAGAGATGATCCTACAGGGAGATCCAGCTGGCTGCAGTTCCCAAGAAAGGAAGTCATTTTGACATTGAGTCTGTGCAGTTACTGTAATCCTCACCTTTGTTTTCCACCCACCCCTCCTTTCTTTCTTCTCACCCCTTTGTAACTCACTTCCTCCTTTCTTTCCACTGCTTTTGTCAAATGTGTTGTAAAACCGTCAACAAGCTTTTTGGGAAGTAGCAATTAAAAAAAAGAAAAGATTATTCAGGGAGGGCGTTCAGAAAGGCATCTCAAGGAAGATGAAATTGTGCACTTTTGTGTTCGAACATGCACTGCATTGGACATGCAGATGTGTTACGATATGAGGGAATAGAAAACCTTTTTCATAAA
The DNA here is from genome assembly GCA_028564865.1 of Zenarchopterus dispar. Lineage (NCBI taxonomy): Eukaryota > Metazoa > Chordata > Actinopteri > Beloniformes > Zenarchopteridae > Zenarchopterus > Zenarchopterus dispar. The sequence goes on along the minus strand of JAOWBL010012799.1, from coordinate 34,717 downwards.
GACAGAGGTCTGCTGTATTGTTATCTCTTCCTGTGATGCATCCCCATAGTTCACTCCAGTGATGTCACATGACCTATCCCTCTGACCTACATCATACCACCCGATGTGTGATTAATATAGCAGACAGGCAACAAGCATGACCATGCTTTTGACACAAATCACATGCTGTGATCCCAATTCCCTCGGTCAGTGAATGGTCTAATAGTTAACAGTTAGATGTCAGCGATGTTGGCAGCAGGCCATTTTTCAAGAAGCATCAGAAGCATCCATTTTCTGGCCATTTATGTCGACCCAGAAATAAAGAAGAGAGTTATTAATCTCTCCAGAGGAATCAGAGACACAGGCAACAAAGAACTACAACACAGAGGTCATCAACAAAATGATTCAGTTGACTTTAGGTCATCTACATTAGCGTTTATGGCTACATCTAATTCCTTTCCTCTTGGATACAAAAAATCATGATCAGTATCAACAGTTGCAGAAGAAATGGTTTCTTTTTTTTTTTTTTTTTAATTTTAAAAAAATTAAAAAAAAAAAAAAGAAATGGTTTCTTAAAGTCTTATACAACCTATGTGAGAAATGAAGGATGTGACCTAGGCAAAACAGGAACCAGTATCAACAAAAAACAAACAAACAAAAAAAAAACATCCAGAATGGCTTATACTAGAAAGACCGGTGAATACCTGTTCTTGGCTGGCCATAAAAATTTGTTGATCCCGGGAGTTCTGTAGCCACCTTGATTGTCTTGAATAATGACTCTTAGACACTCCCGTATGAGGGATTGCATGAAATTATCACCAGGATAATAATAAACACATTTTTGAAAGAGACAGCTTGAGGATTCTCCACTGAATCGAAAAGATCAATAAGTGAATCCCAGAATACATTATTGATTGTTGAAAATCCCTTTATGAAAACACAAGTGTAACTTTTAAGGATTACCACACAAAAATGTAGTATATGTGGGGTTTCAGCATCAAAAGGAACTCAAGACAGAGATGGGTGCTTCTTTCTGGCCAGAAATAAATTCTTTTCCATCACCACAAGGGCTTTCTTGGAGTTTGCTGCAGAAAAGAGAAATCATGACACTTCACCTGCCCCAAAGGGGAGCAGCTCAGTCGTGGTGTGATCATGCTAATGGTCTCACTTCCCGAGTCGCACCTGAGCTTCTTAACAACATGTGCAGAAAGGTACCTACAAAGTTGAAAGCAGGCACACAAGCTTTTCAACAACCAACTTAGTAATCTATGAGCTACCTTATTTGCAGTCCACATCTAAAATATTCCTTTTAAGCATAAGATGCTTCATTAGAAAAAGGCACAGAGGCTTCTCTCTATCTAAAATTACAAAAATGGTCAAGTTATCTGTGGCTTAAGTGCCACTTCAGACATTAAACATGTTAAATCACATGTTTACGATGCCTGTCTTCTGGGTTTACTTCTGGATTGAAAATAAACTTGGCTACTGCAACATCGCCCACTAGTTTATGAGCTTACATTATGAAGCTTTAAGGTCAGCATCTGCTCATTGCCAACAGTAGTTTTTTATGGATCCAGATGGTATTGGAGGTTGGAGCTGGGGAAGTATACATAAAGGTACAAAAAAAGAATGTTTTTTTATGTAAAAAAATAAATAAATAAATAACCTAGTCACCCAGCACCTCAGATTTGCAGGTAACTGTGACATCACAGACTCTAATCAGAGTAGATTTATCCAGTTTCTCAATATCTACTGCCATCCACTTCCACATTATGATGAATTTGAAAGATGTATTGATTTCAAAGAGGCACTTTTATGGAAGGGGGTGGAGTCAATGGGCTAACTCCACCCCCTTGAAAACAGTTGCTATGAGCAGAGGTGTAAAGACATGAATGAAATAAAAATTGCTTCAGTACGATATTTTTGTGATGTTTTCTTTCATCATGACATGCATAAAAGTCAGCTTTAAGATAAGATTAATAAAAAATAAAAAACAATATTTGTCGCTCATCAAATGGAGGAAATTTAGTGAATATTTCCAAGAAATACATCTTGAAATTAGTATTTCATGAACTCCGTTTTTGGATAAAAGTGTATTAGCAACAGACTGACGGTGAGCGTGAAAATATTCTGCTGTTAAAAACAGCCTTAACATACACACATTAAGGCAAATAAATGTGTTAATCTACTGAGAATTTATCAATTTTTATTGACACTATTTATTACAATGGGTGGCAATGGTGACTTCTCCAGGGTGTATGCCAGCCTTTTGCTCAAAGTGAACTGGGATTGGCTCCAGCAGCTTTTAAATCCAGCCTTGTCGATTTGAGACAACAAATCCAAATCAAAAGGACTGAAGTACCTATGTAAAGTGAAATTCATGACAGCAGCTACTGAAAACTGCAATATTACCTCTTGCCAAAATAAATGCAACAGTGTTCATATTGCATACAGAGGAGGGGTGGTGGATGAACACATATGAGTTAAATGGAGACAAACACTGACTCATTTGTTTTGGTTCAGTTAGTGAGGCAAGACCTTGACACGCAAGAGATTAAAGCATACTCCAACGCAATGAGCTACAGCCAATTACAGCCATTAAAAACCATGAGTTTCATATACATGCTAAAATATGCAGAGTGCCTCTAAATATGAGAAGCTGAAGAACCTGATGACAGAGAGGACGACTGAAATCCTTTCTTTCTTTTCCTGAAAGCCAGACAAAGAAATGTAACGCAGGGCGACGCTTCCACTGGCAGACCACGGGTCTCCCACCCAAAACTTTACTCCATAAACAAACGGCAGCGACGTATTTGTCTGAGTTTAACTTCAAACTCTGTCTGACAAATGCAAACACATGCACAAGACAACTGGTGCACTTCAGGGCTGCCACCCACCCCGACAAAACCACTCAGACATGGTTTACTGAAGCCTGAACAATTAGTTGTCATATATGCAGCAGCCTCCCACAGAAAGTGGGTTTTCATCGTAACAATCATTTTAATTGGGTTTTAAAATCACGTAAATCCTATGGCAAGAAGATGTGGAAAATTATACTGTTTTTTTGAAAGAACATCTCAATAATTTCACCAATCTAAATTGCTATAAAAAGCTTTTAATCTTGAAACATAATGATTAAGGATTTCCCTGAAATGAAAACTGTTGTTTTGAAGACCAACACTAAATTTGCCACAATCTTGGACTTCTGGTGAGAGAATGAGTCATATCTGAGGACATTGTTTTTGTTCAGATCTTGTCTCTTCAACTATTTCACTCACTCTTCATTAAGGTTCAGGAATCAAAGCGACTTGCTTATTAAGGAAATTAACCACTCGGCCCGATTTATAGATTCAGGTAGATCTCATATGGAAAACACATGGAACCTGTGATTGAACCCATGTGAGACCCATTTTCCAGTCCACTTTAGCTCATATGGGTTCACATATAAATGCTGACTGGGCCTTTTTTCTTTGTGTCCATGCAGATTATTGTATTCCCTTCTCCACTTTTCAGTCCATCTGCTGTGTTGTCCTGTGTTGCTCACATGGTTAACTTACTTATTAGCTTACTGCTGGCTGTTTCCAAAATTACTCCCTCGCCATTTTTTCGTGATGTGCAAATATGTAGCTTGAATTTTATACCCCTACACAATGTTTCACCTCAATACATTATGAGAAGTTGCTTGCAACTGATGATCACTACATCAGCCGGCTGCGATCTTTTGTGTTTTATCTGTGCATACCAATGGTGCAAGAAACACCACCCACAAAAACAACAATGGTTTGTGAAATCTCATTCTGCCAATTTGCTAACGTCATCAAAATCCTACATAGAATTTCTCTCTATAATGATCATGGAATATTGCACAATTTATAAAAATAAAATCCCATGACAGCCACTGTTTTACCAGTCCTGCCTTCCTGTTATCTGGATTTTAGGACCTCAACAGCACTGCTTCCTCAAAAGTGACCCCTCCACCCCTAAATCTGAAATGAAACTTCCACTGTTGTGAGCATTTACGTTCGAATCAATAGTTATGGGTGGCCACACAAACTCCTTGATCACCCAACCTTCACTAAAAGACAGGCTAACCAATGTTTGGATGACATTATGTGTGTTGAAATTTGAAACAATACATCAACAAATCATAGACAGCTTGCCACGAAGACCAAGTGTTTTTGGTTTGTTTTTATTTTTTATTTTTTTACAGTGTACTCATAAGATGGACAACTTGTGAATAATGAAAAGATATTCACTGAAAGTGACAAAAAGTTACCTAGGTTGGCAGTCACATATAATCACTCCATGACACCAGATCTAATGATGCCTCTGGCTAATGAAAAATTTGAAGTGCTTTTACAAAGTTTTTTCATTTTTTATTTCTTGATAAATTCACCTGGTAAATTAACAACATCATACATCAGTCCAGCCTTCTACCCAACCATCCATCTATCCATTTTCTACACCTACATCACCAGCTTTAGGGCCCTGGGGGTGGAGGGATACACCTCATAACTCATGTGTTATGAGGTGAGAGGTGGGCAACATCTGTCAGAGGACCAACAGTACAGTTTTCTACTGAAAGTTTCAAGTGACCTCATGTTGATTAATGTAATCCATACAAGAAATGGAAGTGAGATCATTTGGGATATCACAAAGGTCTAAAAATAAGAAAATATTTCCAAAGGGCAGACATGTGGGAACAGACACTAAGCTTTCTTTCCGGTAATATTTGAATGACAATAACAAACAGATACCATGTGTTTTCCGGGGTTTTAAACCTTTTCTGAGGGCTCCAATGTAGTTCAAATCCCAGTCCCCAAGTAAACAAACAGTTGTGAGGGAAAACAGGCAATTTAGGGGAAAAGGCCAAGTATTACCAGCTTTATAAATTATGCATAAGGATTGACTGTATTTTTAATAATAGACCTAAGGGTTCAACTCAGAGGTCAGAGCTTCTGTATCTATCACAGAGAAAACACAAATATTATACATAAACAAACAATAAATATGAGGCTTTGGGACTATTTAAAAATTACTGACTGTTTGGAGGGATTCCTGATCCCAAGGAAATAATTTAATATAGAAGTGTAAAGAAAAACCTTTAAGTCAAATTTGGATGTGAGACAAACACGCACAGTCTTGTAAAGTCGAGAGGAGATGGTACTGAATTCAATTAAATGGGGGGAAGTTTTGATACTTAAAAGAAATGTGGAAAAATGAAAACCATCCACCATATGAGCAGGGTATTCTGGGACAAAAATGAGACAGTTTCCCCTGCCAATAATCCAGCCCCATTGTGGTTAATCAGGTGTCTAGCAAACAGAAACGTTCCTTTTAAATGAGAGGCAGAGATTAATAATTCATGGCACGAGGTGTTTGCATGTGTGTGTATTGTTGGCCTAGTTACCTCTCTGTTTTGCTTCCAGAAAGGTGGAGCAAAGAAATCCACCAACATCTGAACTTTCTCATGAGTACCTATGTTGGTGAGGTGGGCTGAGGTTGTCCATTAGTGGTTTTCAACACTCCAGAGATTTTTTCTGGGGATTCAAAAAAGGAATATTTTCCAAAAGGGTAACAGAAAAACATCTTTTGCATCTACAGGACACATGACATGTTATAAGGTCGTGATGTTTCAGACCCAACAAGAAGAGTTATTATATTGCATAACTCATCAAATGTTGCATGAGTCACCCTAAAGGTCTAAATCCACTGCTCCACTGTGAAATCAAGGACGGTGACCTTCTAGAAATCCCTCAGACGTGGCCGTCTCCCTGTGTAAGGGAGATGGCCACGGAGACGGCCAGTTCACTGCAGAAGTCTACATCTTTTGTGATTAAAATTATTGATGGCTGAAGTTTTTCCAGCCAAAACTGACAAGGTTCTGGATGCCTGTTGCACTCTTTCCTGGAAGGATTTATCACAAAAGGAAAAAACACAATCTTGTTGCATAACAACCATGTCAAAAGAATTCGCCCATTTGCTGTTGGGTTTTGCCAGTAATTTGAAATACTGTTTAATTTGAATAGAAAAACTTTAATGGAAATACGGTTAGTGACCGTAACAGTCCATATTTATTAAATTAGTGGGACTATGTTTAAATGGGAAAGAATAAAATACTTTTGCTTTGTCAAAGCTCCTGCTGTCCAAGGGCACTGGTGACCCGATGGGTCAGTTACAGCAATAAAACATTGTGATGGCTATTTTTTTAATTTTGCACTTCATAGGTTTTCTCTTTTAAGTAATTTACTGTTTTTCTAGGTTGAGGGAACCAAAACCACTTGATGCATTTTTAAACCAAGTGAGATCTTTCCCTAATGAAGACATCAGACAATGACTGAAAAGTGTAGCTGAAGACTCTGTGCAGGTCCTGATGGAACAGGACTGGACTGTATGGGATATGAGAATAGGCAATTTTAACGGACTATAGCTTCTCCTTAAAGTTTTTCTCTGTGAATTAAAGAAAGAATGTTTACAGGGGTTTAAAGGAAATTTTAATCCAAGTTGATAGATTTTAATCAACTCCACAGTTGATGCTGAGTGTACCATTTGTTCCTCTTTCTCACGACAGCTGCTGTACAAGTTAAGGATTTTGTTTTGTGTGAAGTCTTTGAGGCTTGGCATCACATACTGTGAATGCAGTGCTTTCGCCATTGCCTTAAAGCGATTCCTCTCAACAGTTTGGGTGGGCAACACATTTTCACATAAATGCACAACTTAGGCATGCTACACATTGTTTCTTTCTTTTCATAACGGTTGTGACTTTTCTGAGACTTGTGGAGCAATATCTACTTTGTGTTCTTCATCACCATCAGAGGTCCTCACTTGACACTCCAGAGAAGATTCTCACTGAATCCCTCAAGGAGGACATTCCTCTATGGGACTAACTTGATTTTCCTTCCTCCTCTTTAATACGTGAAACTGTCCATCTGTTTTTTACTTTAACATGTTGTGAACTGATGGTTAATATGTTCTAATGTGAAAAATGATACAGGTGAACCCAAACCCAATATCACAATTATTAAGATAGCAGTAACTACTTTACTTAGTTCGGCATTTTAAGCATAAAATCCTGATATTCCATGTGATAATTATAATAGGGTACAAATAACAATTCTGAGAAATTTCTGTTGGAAAGGAACAACTGTCATCATGAATGGATTTTTCATATTGTTGATCTTAATTTTTTTAAATTGTTATGGTTTTTTAGTTCTTATCCCTCATTGGTATGTTGTCTATGTTTTCCATAATTGTACCATCTGTTTTTGCTCATCTCATACATAAATATAGTGATTCATCTTCCTTCTCCCCTACAAGTCCATTTGTTGTATTTCCCTGTTAAAGTTCTTGTTCTTGATGTCTACCATGGTCATTGTTTGTACAAGTGGGTTCTTCTTTTGATTGATTTTTGCCTGATTACCTGCCTGAATAGCAGCTTTGCAGGTTTTCCTGTGTTGGCAGAATGTTTCAGTTTGTCACATAAAGTCACGGACTTCGCTGTTACCCGACAGCTTTTCCCATGTGGTTCCTCGTCTACGCTGTCACCCTAACATACACCATCGTTTGATAGTTGTTATCGTCATTGTCAAACAGGACTTTCAACCCAAAATTCCTTCATTGTCACAGCAAATTTTAAATACTTTTCCCAATTTGTAGACTCCACGCTCTCAGAGTGCATTGATTCAAAAATGTAATTGCCTTATTAGGCCTATTTTCCTTGAAGTATAAGGTTTAAATGATTTGCAGATTTTAGAATTCTGTTTTGTGTGATTACATTTCCACTGCATCCAATATTTCATTTGAACAAGGAAGTATAATATTTTCATAAACAAGTATATCATTTGACTGCCTCAGGTCTTATAGAAAGAGAGTGATTTAAAAGTTGGCACTGGACATCTAAAATCACTGCCAAGGAACTTGACCCCAAACTTGCCGTAAGCAAGCGAGGTATTAAAGACAGAAATGTAGAGGAAAGAAGAGGTAGACATCTGCTTGATTGTGGACACAGCTAACTCTTAATGCTTTCTAAGTAAATTGAAAAAAAAAAAAACACCCAGTCTACTCAAGCCATCTTCTAAAGGCTGCAGGGTGAATATTTGAGAGCAGCTACTGTATATCCATAAACAGGTCGTGCAACCCTGTAAAACTCTCTTTTTACCTTTGCCAATTTATATTTTCTCCATATTCTGATTTCCCTCTCATTTCCTTACATTAACAATGTAAATCAAACACACTGTGTTCCTTTAGCTTTACTCAACAACACAATGGAACAAGCATCTGCCCAGTAGTCCTCCTTTTAGTTTGAATCACGGCAACAAGATGTTTTAAAAGCCATCAAAGAAACCATGAACAGTTTGGTTCCTCAACTGAGATGTTCAGCTGTCAGTGCAGGCCTATTAAACAAAGAATGTGATGACATGACCAGTGGACAATATATAATCAAGGTCACACAAACCATGGCAGGACAGGACTGCAATACCATTAGGAAAAAAACAAACTAAAGTCAAAGATAAATGGTTATAGTGATATGTTCAATGGTGTTTACTGTTTAGATCTTTGCATTATTAGGTGTTTTGTGTGTTTAATTCCCATCCAGCTTTGTCTTTGTTTCTCTGCATGTATCCACATATGTGTGGCTGGTTGATTACATCTGCAATCCAGCCTGGGGAAAAAAAAAAGAGTCCAAATCAGAAACATCTGCACAACAACCAATAAAGTCTAACCAATAACTGGTCTCCAAAGCAATATATTACTCTATTCTGTGTCTTGCATTTGCACAGTGGCTTACAGAGAGAAAAGACACAGCCACAGCTACTGACAACATGTTCATCAGCTGGGACAGCACAACAATGCCACCATGATGAGAGGAAGCTCTGAAATGGCTGCCACCAGACACTGAGATTACCGCTCTGAGACTTAATCTCCTCACGCTGAAAAACGACATTCACAAACAACATTTCAGTTGAGGGGTTCCCGAGAGACTTTGATTCCCAAGGTGCAACGGGACAAACATTTTCTTGCGAATATGGACGTAAGCAATGCGTGTGCCAGCTCCCTCCGTCTTTGGCTTTTTCGTTGTCTCAAAAGACCTCCCACAGCCCATCTGCACAGTCACACAGACTCAGCATTGGCAGGGCCGATGTGATGCCACACTCGCGGCTAGTGTATACATACTGTCCATCCTTGTAATCAGTGAACCTCTGAGGATAGCAACAGATAGCATTAGAGGAGAACAAAACAAACGGCAAAGCAGCCAGGGAAGTTAAACATGAGGAGAAAAGGAGGATAAAGGTAGAAAGGGAAGGAGCGAGAACACAAAAACGGGGAGGTCTAGCAGAGGGGTGCAAAACAAATATCTCCCTCAGGACGTTCCCGCTATTTGAGATTCAGTGGTGCGTTCCCTCCATCTGTCCATCACCCTGTTTCTATTCTTCCACATGGAGACGCTTTGCATTATCTAAAGAGTAACACATCTGATAAAGCACTTTACTGTGAAGTTATACGGGCCTTTGGAGACGAGCTTGCAGTTACAGCTGCCATGGAGTTTGCTCTGGAAAGAGGTGGGGCACAACAGAGACCAAATCTGGGGTTCCCACGATGCTAATGATAGCGCACACAGGCCAAACATATAAATGGTTAATGGTCCACACTTATATAGCGCCTTTTAACCTTCTCTGGAGTCTACAAAGAGCCTGCAGTGGGGTTTTTTTTAATTTACCTATTCACTTACACACCCATACAATGCTTTTGTTACTGCTAAAGGTGTATGCAGCACTTTAGTCTCTACAACATTTCCTTTTATGAAGGCCTTTGGCAATGTCTCACATGTTAATAATTGATTATTATCGTTATTATTATTCTGAATATGGACGGGACTGGTTAGTCTGTCCCGTCTTGTAAAGGTTAACAATGTACCTTTGCAACATTGTGAAGTGTAAACAAATAGCTTTTGCTATTATTGAATGTGAAGGTTGAGTATCTGGTCTAAGTTCACTCCATTGTATGAAAGAGATGGTGATCGAACTACCAAACTACCAATCTTCAAACTGCAAAACAACCAGTCCAGCAGCTGGGTTTTTTTTATAACCAACTGTTGTGTCAAGTGCAAATTGTGTAGATGCATTTGTAGTTGTAGAGGAAATTTAGCTTCTCTTCACTTACTTGTCACTTCATTTGCCTACATCCGGTGTGTTGGGTTTGTTTTTCTGGGTCATTTTTTTTTCTTGTAACTATTAAGGTGGTGGAGTTTTACAGAGTAGAAAGAAGTCCTCAAACTTCTGGAAACCTCAGGAAAGCAGAATACTAACCTAATAAATTAGTTTAAGTTGACAAAAAGGTCTTGATTGTTTTTAACAAAAAAACAACACATTTTTCAAGCTAATGAGCAAAATAACCTTTATGTGGCTTCAGTTGTAGGTAAGCAGAAGTGCAATCACAAAATATAACCACAACCAGTGTTCAAAGGAGTCTAAACAGATTTGCTGCAAAAGCAACCTGTGGTTGTAAACCTTCAGATATGCAACTTAAATGAAATGTTACTAAATTTGTCAAACATGAAATGGATGTCAAGTTTGTCTATTGAGTTCAGTTATACGTTTGGAATTGAATGTGTACATAGAAAGGATTGGCTGCAGACCCTTTGAGAGCTACATCTTCAATTGCTGTTGGTCAAAAACTTAGAAACAGCAAGAAAAATAAAAGTTTTTTTGCTTAAGTTTCATCAGTGCTGGATACAATACAAAGCAAATTTTTTATCACCAACATCAAACTTTTTTTCCTACTTCTAAACTGATAATTGCAAGAAACACAGAGGAAATGCAGTAGACATGTAATCATAAATACATTTCATTCAACAAAACATGGAATCAGAGGAATTAAGAAGAGCAGCATCAGATAAGTTTGTTTTCCTTCACTTTCAGTTTTCAGAAAATAGTGGAAAAAATGTAATGGTAAAAATTGACATAAAAGGTGGCTGACTTGAGAGCTTGAGAGGAATGGAGGTGTGTGTGTGTTGGGGGGTGTCTCAGTCCATTTGGTTTCTGATAAATGAGCAAACATGAATGTACTTGTTGCAGCACCACTCAAAGGCCATCTGAAGTATTCATATTCAACGGCGATCAAGATCCTGACTCTGAATGAGTTTAGCATCACCAACTAGTGCACAATATCTAGTTTTTTTCCCCTTCCAGAATTAAATAAATAAAAATTTGAGCTCAAACTGAACAATTTAAAAAGATGTCGACTCACTCCTTCCATAAAATACAGACACTATGAATTGTGATTTGTTTTTTTAGCACCAGGAACATTAGCTGGACTTTGGCCCAAGCGTGTATACATGCCTACGTAAATACTTGATCCCAATGTGTGGAAATGTGAAGAGCAAAGCAAAACAAGAGCTTTCGAAAAGTGGAAACACCAAGCAGAAGGACAGATAAATCTTCTCGAGTATGGTCATCTGACAGAGTTTAGGCATGTCTGGGAGTGATATTCCTCCCAGGATTGAAAGCCAAACAAGGCAGCTGTCTGAGGACAAAAACAGAACGGGACAACTTCCTTTCTGTACCGAGCACCAACCCAAGACTTGCCCTCAGCAAGTCATCAGTTTAGCTCTGCTCTCATTAAATGCATGCATACACAGGGAAAAACATAAAAGCGCTGGTTCTGGTAATGGTTTCAATTAGTTTGCTAATACAGGTATTTTTCCTCCCCGAGCAGGGGACTTAAGTATTTAAAATAAAGATGTTTAAGTCAGCGCAGTGGTGAACATAAGTCCTGGTGAGCTGCAAGAGTTGTCAGAAAACGCGAGGGAGGAAGGAGAAAGCGAGGGAGTGATGATCTCTACCTAGATTACTGTGGGTGCACGGTGTGTGTACACGAGTGTGTGTTTCTGCTCGATGAGTCATCCTCAACCTTAAACACCCCGTGTAATCACAACATCAACACAACACGCTCGCCGCTGGCACAAACACTCCCCGCTCTGATCTGGCTGTGGATGGAGACGCGAGTACGAATGTGTGCGCGGCGAGCGCAACAAACAGCTCTGGCGATGATAGTTCTGTTATTGTTAGAGTTTGGGTTTTCATCGGGGATTATCAAATGCTGTTTTCACCCAGAAGAATCTCCTTCATCACTTTAACAATCAGAAAAATCCAAAGCAACTGCTTTGTGGGAATCGATTTGTAGGATTTTGAGTAAAGGTGGTTAACTGTAGGGATCAGTTACTTAATGGCTACTCATTTCCCAGTTTAAAAGCCAAAACAAAAAGGTCAAAAAGGAGAAGAGAGATCAGTTGTCTTGTAAAATAAATATTTTTAAGATGGCAGAGAAGGGAAAACAACATCCAGCATCCACTTTTTTTTGAGTGATTACTTTCTGGAAGACTGATCCCCCTCTTTCCCCATGTTTCCTTTTTCTGTGAACTACTAAAGTAGAAAAAAGCTTTAAGATAAATTATGCCTTTTTTTAAGTTGGCATATTTTTTGAGATCTTAATGAAATTCTCATGATAGCTGTTGGTCAAAACAGAACAAGGATAGAGTGAAAAAGTTTCCTAAGGTATCCGTTCACGGCAGCTGGTTTAAAGGAGGAGCCACGTTTCGAAAGCAGAAACAATCCTGCTGACATCTGTATGTGAAATCTTTCTGATATACAAATAGGCTGAAATATGGGGGCTATGTGGGATTATCCACTCACACTGGGTCAATATGGAACCAGGAGACAAGTCCATGTCAGGTGGCATTTCTCAGGGCATTTATATCTCAGAAGCCCCCCACATCCAAGTGAGCAGCTCAGAAGACAAACACAGATGCCTCCAGGAAAGCTGTCATTGTGTTAGCTCTGTCAGAAGACAGGCAAAAACAAAACAAATATTCTCTCTTCAGCTGATTAGGCTTTCTGTCCCAGATATTAGCGGGGACTTCCCAGTTCCCAGGTGGCATTCCAAAAGCCAAACCAACTACAAACTCAATTTATCCCTGTAGAAAAAAAAAATGCTTTTGTGGCACTTTTGTTATTTCTTTTTCCCCATGTCTCCACAGCATAATCTATTCAACCAGTTTTAGGAGGTAGAACCAATCGGTCCGTCCCTCTCTTCCAACCAGTGTGCATCTTTATAAATTAGTCTTACAGCTTTGTGTTATTCACTTCTATGGTTCAGTGTGTCCGTCATTATGTGATGGTGTGTAAAGACAAAAATATGGAGACTGGATAATGCTACTCTGATCTGGGTTATGGATGTCACAGTTCTGTTGACTATTCTTTTATAATGACACTTATTTGGTTTTAATTCTCATATTTAAATGAGGGGGTGTGGTCATCAGACTGACTCTGATAAAGCAACAACACAAATAAAAGTGCTCTTGCAGATGATTCCCAACTTTCTGTTGTCACAATGTTGTTCTCACTAAGGGAGAAAATGATGGCAATTTACGGATCTGGAACATAAGTTAACACAATGCCAAGGAGGAACAACATCAGATAGGATCTTTGAGAAGTAGCAGATGCTGGCCAACAATCCGAGAATGTTAAATGTCATTTCAAAAGAAATTGAAATCCATCTTTTTATTGTGAGAGAGGTTACTGAAAGTGGAAAACATTGTCAATATTCTCAGGAGTGGACATCCCAGAAAATTCACACTCAAGTCAGACTATGAAATACTGACAGACATTGTTAAAAAATGCAAATGAATTGTTAGTTTCTGACAGTACAATGAGAAAAGACAGAACCATTTTGGTTAATTTAGAAGGAAATAATGTGGCAACTTAGCTTAGGTTTGCAAAGTTGCATCTGATCAAACCACAAGACTTCTGAAACAAAGTCCTTTGGACCAATGAGACCAAGGTGGAGATGTTTGGCCATGGTGTCACCATGGCAACACCTCAAAACAAATGTCAAGCAAGGTGGTGGACGAGTGATGGTTTGGGCTTGTTATGGAAATACAGCACCTGAATACAACCATGAACCTCTCTCTGTAACAAAATGTTCTGCATTTTTTGCTTAAGTTTATTTACTTTTTTCTGTAATGTACATTTTTGTATTAGCATAAAGAAAACTGACAATAAACACCAGATTGTTTTAGTGGTAGCTCCAGAAGCTTGAACCACTAAAACCTGTAGCTGACCTCATTGACGACAGCCATCTTCCTTCTTAAATAGACTTAGATTGCCTGCCATGACGCATTGGAGTACAACAGTTCATTCATGTTATATTGCATGTAAGAGCATCTCATAAAAATATTTTGGGTGCTAAATCTGTGGATAAACCAACTTTGAGTGTTTAAACTACACGATATTCTTGGAGCACTGTTGAGTGGTATATCTCATGCATGTATGAGTGTGTGCGTCTGGCCAGTCTGAGGCTGTCTGGTGGAGGGGAGGGGGCTGTGTTTGTTGTGGAAAGCGAGCGGACCCTCTACATGCTGACGGCTGCTGATTAGGACTGAACTTTTACTTTACTTCACTTATCGCACTCACACAAGTGCAGGTAGACACACTCCAGCACAGAAGCAGGTGGCCAGTTTATTAACGTCCATCAGTCCCTGTGACCGCTCAACGCAGGCATCTTCAGAAGGATGTTTTATGTGTTTTAGTGCATTTAAACATTTATGCAATGAATGTATGTTTGTGTGCTTCTGCTCTAAGGACACAAATAAGTCAGCGATTGTGTGTATCTTATCAGAGCTGCTGTATGTTTGCGACTGAAGAGCTGCAGTTGAAGTTCTGGCGATTAAGAAGAGATAAACAGAAGCAGGAGTCAAGAATTGGTCCTGGTAGTCTGGCATTACCCCACCCCCCCAACCCCCTTCCCCGACCTCACATCCACACTGCCATACTCAAATTTCAGAGCCACTTGTGTCAAGAATAACTACCATTTAAAGTCATATGTAGAAGTTAGTATCACCTCACTTGATCCTATATTTTTATGTTTAAAAAATAATCTGATAGATCTGTAGATCTTCCTGTGGAGCAATTACAACATCAGAAGAACAAGATAAAACTTTTTTAACCATGGCAGCGTTTTGCTGGTCTCGAGCATTCAGGTGTGTGTTAACACAATGCCTAGAAGGAAAGGCATAAGCAGTGGCCTTTAAGAAGCTGCACTTCAGTTTGGAAATGGCTGTAAATCCATATCCAGAAATTTATGGAGTTCAAAATGGAAAGCTTTCAAGACTGTTGGCAATGTTTTCAGGGATCAATATCTCAGTAAAATGACAATCCATGTAATGCTCAAACAATTACAAAAAGGACGGAAGACTCACATCTCAGACCCAACAGGACTCACCAACCCGATAAGTCCATTTATCAGGTTGTTTGGAAAAGGCTGTCAGAAGAGAACTTCCTCCTCTGTGTACAAAAAACATGGACAAACTACAGAGGTTCACAAAACTCCACAAGGACAAACAAGACTACTATAAAAATGGATGATGGTGAGATGAGAACAAATGGAGTTTTGGCCTTAACGACCAACACCATCATTTGACAAAGAAACACCCCCTGCCAAGCACGGTGGTGGAGGGGTGATGGTATGGGGTTGTGTTGTAGTCACAGGACCTTGGCAGTCAAAGATGAACTCCTCTGTACACAAAAGTATTCTTAGAGTCAGTTATGAGGCCAGCTGTTTGACAGATGAAGCTTGGCTGAAACTGAGTCATGTAACAGAAAAAATAATCTGAAACACACTATTATTTTTAATATTAAAAAAAGCCCCTCTAGTATCAGATTATTTTCAGACTATTCAATTTAGAAGAGGGGATACTAGCTTTTACACAGACCCATATGTAAGAGTTTTTGATTACACTCTTCTTCACTAATATGCCCCCTTTTTAGTTAAGATTTTTGATTCAAGGCCACAGTTCTAACTCTTCTTCAACTTTGGATTCAAAACTAAGAACAAAAGAAAGGATATGATTTTTTTCAGTGCAGGTGGTGAAAGAGAGGAGATGTAAGAAAAAGCTCTTCAAGATGGCTCAGAATGAATTGGCCAGATTTTAACTCAAGCTGTCCTCTGAACATGTCTGCCGCTGGTCCCGACAATGCTGAACAAAGAAAGCGTTCACATTTGTACATCAAGTCACACAGGATTATAGATTTGTGTGTCAGCAGTGAAGTGCTGTCACATCTGCTGCAGGCTTTCTCTTCGCATTCAGCCGGCTTCACTGTACGAGTTTCAACTCGTACAGTGCCATTAGATGGAGCAGAACTGGAGATTGTTCTGGAAACTGGAAGTGCTGTAATCGAATTTGAAAGCTGTCTGGTCTCTTACACAAGGGGGATGTTCCAGTCAGGCCAGAGCTTAGCTGGACTCTTCACAGAGGTCTCCAGGGAGAAACCCAAAATAAAGATCCACGACCTTAGACGCAGTTGATGGAGGTTGTGGGATGGCTCGCTGACGCAAAAAAAAAAAAAAAAAAGATAGACTATCCCTGTTTACTCAGCTGACTGGCTGAAGACAGAAGGAAAATGGAAGCGAACCAACAGTAATTCTCAGAGAAAGAATGGACATGGACATCAGTGAACAAATGTAAAGAGTCAAATAATGGGACAGGATGAAGAGGTGGTGGTAGGAGTGGAAGATGAAAGGGAAAGTGGCTGTGATTCAGCTGACCCTCTTAGGAGCGTGAATACAACTGAAGTTCCACTTTGATCATGAAAGATGGTGCAAATCGCTGCAATGTGGGCTATGAAAATTGTAAGAAAAAGTTGCTTTGGTGACAGCAATAGAGTGCAAAAGAAATAAGTG
Source organism: Zenarchopterus dispar (assembly GCA_028564865.1). Classification (NCBI taxonomy): domain Eukaryota; kingdom Metazoa; phylum Chordata; class Actinopteri; order Beloniformes; family Zenarchopteridae; genus Zenarchopterus; species Zenarchopterus dispar. The sequence continues at coordinate 18,001 of JAOWBL010012799.1, read as the reverse complement.
ATAGATAAAGGTCAGATACCAGCTCATGGTCCAGGAGAGAGGAAGTACGAGAGAGGAGAGTGGGTGAAAGTTGAAAGGACAAAGGAGCATACAAATCCAGAAAGCTCGAGATGTCAGTGTGTCCTGCTCAAGTTCATGCTGTTATTTTACTTTATTTACATTTCCTTAAATGCGACAAGAAGCGTAAGTTAAAGGATGAATGGATGGTTGAGTTATCATATATCTATATATATTTATTTAAACTCTCCTCTTTTTTGTTTATAACAGCTTTCTAAGAACTTCTGAGATCTTTTCCCCAGTCATCCACATTACCTGTGTAGGTGCAGTCATCACCGCATTCACATGCTGTTATCTAACAAGGCATCAGATAGAGCACTAATCAGAGTACTATTACAGCCAGCACTAACAGGAAACAAACACATGCATTTGTACCTGTTCAAACTTTCAACCTCAACAGCATCAACAGTCACTTATCACTCCTGCTAAATCTTTTTTTGGTTCAATGCTGCTCCTTCACAATAGATGGATGCAAATGGGCTTTATTGTAATGAGTCAGTGGAATATGGCTGGTTCCTCAACTGCTTTCTGTTGCTAAATGAAGGAAGGCTTCTATCACCTGGAGAATTAAGTAGTAGTTCATCCATGCCAAAACTATATTTCAGCTCCACAGAACATGATCTCTCTGCAGGCTCTGAACAACCAGTAGGTTTGAACCAAGAACTACTGCACAACTGGACAAATCAAACTTGAGCGTTTCAGGAATTCTGATGTCAGAATCTGGACAAGGCCTTCATGGCTGTGACTCACTCAATGGCAAAGAAAATTCCCTAAAAACCTCAGGATGAATCCCGTTCACAGGGCTGTGTCATTAGCTTTTGGACTTCTTTTTCTAAGCCATAAAGTCTGCCATCTGTAGCTTTAACAGGGTTCTCACGCCACACAGGGACCTTTCTGGGGTTTTCCCTCTCTCCCACAAATAGGGCACTGCCTCCCTCTCCTCTGTGTAGTTACATCCTGTCATGACAGATCTTTGGGGAACCTGCGGTCCTGATGCCTGACTAGGAGGCAAAACCAGCCGTTGTGATGCGAGCCATCACTCATGTGCAGCCTCCTCTCCGCTCCGCTGCACCCTCTCGTTTTGTCTGTTCTTTCTCCCCTGTCTCTCCCCTGGCCAAATTTATCTATTCCTGTCTTCCTATTCTGTGCTTTCCACCCCTCTCCTCCTCCTCCCTCCTTTTTCTTCTTCTCCCAGTGCCCCAGTCCTTCAGCCTCTATCTATACCAGCACATCAAAACAAACTATAACTCAACGTGGACCACTGCAGCCTCCCACCAGTTCCCATAAAAGACACTGAGGCAGCAGAGAAGAGAGGAGCGCGAAAGGATGATGACGGGGAGGGAGTGGGAAGTTTGGGAGGGAACAAATTGTCAGAGAATGCTGACATAATGATAGAAAATGAGAGAGATGTCAGGAGTTGATAGAGGAGGTGGACTTAGGGGGGTTGAATAAAAAAGGTGAGGGCAGAGGCTTTAGATGCGCTGCAGAGTTGTTTAAATGAGGAAATGAAGCACATCAAACAGATGTAGAGCTATAAGGAGTAGGAAGCTGAAGGAAGAAGTGACCGACTCAGGAGGGAGTTGATTAGTTGACTGGAGGGAGAAATTCCTGCAGTGATGGGAAAGCAAAGAGAAAGAAAAAAAGATAAAGATAGGGTGAAAAAGAGGAAGGAAGGGGTAATGAATGAAAGAAAAGGAATATGGCCAGGGGAAATACAGAAAGCAAGATGAAAGAGTGAACTGAGGAAGAGGATGAGTATATTAGCAGACAGTGATTTAAAGCAAGTCATCAAGGAGGAAGAGGAAAGAAAAGGGGTGGGAGGTGGGGGTTGCAGCATCATAATGAGCATGCATACCGATGCAGTACATACACACAGCAGACAATTCTTCCCTCTCATAATAAAAGCACAGTGATCTAATGCAGAGCTGCCCTCAGACAAAGTACAGCCACCCCCACCAATCAACCAGGAAGTGTATCCAAGCACAGGATGCAACAACGGCCAAGACTCTGCAACCCTGGCTCTCAATATCACACCACATGCATTTGATAACTTCACACTCAATTTTGCTGCTCTCTGTTCTTGGATGAGAGCGTTCAATGGTGAAAGCCTTTCAAAGCCAAGCACTTTTAAAAAACCATCTTCCGCAGAGCCAAATGGAGTAGGCAAAGAAGCCTTTTTTTAAACATCATTTACATTTGACAATAAAAGTATGATGTGTAGTTATTGTGATGTGGATATCTGTATTAACATATGCCAAGTAGAGCGTGTGTCACACCTCATGAAAGAAGTCCACAATGAGGTGACAAAACGAATGTAGCTAACAGAACGAGCATGATTCCCAAAGGCAACACCGAACACCAGAGGTCCACATGTGCATTATCAAGCAGTGTGAGGGGTGTGCATGCTCGGTTATGTACACTCTGCAGATGGTTTTCACACTCAGTCTCAAGAGGAGCATGAGAGTGAACAAGTTATCCATGTGTGCGAGACAAATGAAGACACCTGTAAAGAGAGAAGGCCAACACTATAAACAATTCAATTCAAACATACTTTATTGTAATTCAACAAGACATAATACAAAACTACTTTCATTACGTTTCTTGTAGTAATCTTCAACTCTCTCTAGCAGAGATGATCTCTGCTGCCTTCGAGTACTAATGACCCACGTTTTCTCTTTTCTTTTCGTTCATGTACCAAACAAATCACCACAACAACAGCTTTTACTGCTTCAAGCATTTTCAAATAAACAACTCCTACTTCGTGTGTGGTTACTTCTCATTTTCCGTGTGTGTTTTGTTTGTTGACATAATCACAGTCAGATCAGGTAGTGTGTGATCTCCGCTGATGATCAGTCGCATAGTGTGAACAGCAAACTAACTTCAGGATTCCTAATAAAAACATTTTGAGTCACTTAGTCTGAACAGTGCAACAATTTGCCAATGATGATGTTGTAAAATCTGTAATTTGGTATTAAGTGTTTAACATGGATGAAGGGACATGTACCCACTGTCTCTTCATGCAGGTTTCAAACTACATTAGCAGAAGGAATAAAGATGAGGGGATTGGACTACTTGTTAAAAACAGATGGCAGTGTGATGTCATACTGGGTATGCTGCTATGAAGGAGCATCTCTGCACTTCAGATAAACTATACTCTGAGCCCCAGCGTATACTAGGACTTCACCTGTTGATGCTGCATGTTGCATCTCATTGGCTCAGTTGTTGCCAGGATTCAAACAACATCCCAGTGTCGTCTCAGCTGCCTGCTACTGTACACTATAAAACTAAAAAAATATATGTATTCCAACTGTTCCCATAATGCCACTTTTCATTAATCTGATGAGCACTAAATCTTCCATCTCACACCATTGTCAAATAAAACTTTCCATACGTCAAAAATGAGTGAGAAGTATGGTTTTTATAGTCTTGTTAGATCCCACTTTCAACTGCAGCAAAAATACATCATCGATTCACCAGAGAGACATTTGTGTTCACATGCATACATGCACCGGATGTAGCGGGTCTTAATATTGTGTAAAGTAGCTAATGTTATGCAACAAACTGCAGAGAAGCTATAAAAGTCCCAGCAAATCATAATCCTGTGCAGAAACATGACTTTAATAGGTGTTTCTATCGGATTATGAAGCTGCAGCCGACCCAGCAACGGGAGATTCATGTCAGCAGAGAGGGATGTTAAACTAATGACAGTCCAGGCCATGAATGAGGGTGAAATGAGGCTGATTAGATCCTCTCTGCTCCGTTCTGCCCTCCAGACAGGGAAACACCAAAATGACTTGTTATTCTTGTGGCAGAGCCACAAACCGCTCAGATGTCTCTTATTCTGGACAATGATCTGTATTTCCTTGAGTTTCTCACAGCAGGGGCTTAGATAGTAAGCAAATAAGTAAGTAAAGTTTATTTATACAGCATTTTTCACAGGTTAAAAGCCGCAAAGTGCTTTACAAACAGCCACGCGTACGATGGGCTTGAACTGCACACATCCAGCCGATAACGACGTGTACACTCTCGGAAAGACTGTACACGGAGCAAAACCAAAAGCACACTTGCATTATCGGACTAATGTTCTGGCCTCAGAGGTATTTCCTGATATCAGGAAATTATCTGATCAGCTTGCAAGCTCGTAAGAGCATGTGAAAAGTGGCTCTGAGAGGAGAAAAGCATAAAACAGAAGAGGAAGGAGATGGAGAAGAGGTCTATGTAAGGAAGGCGGCTGGCAAAGACTTCGTTTAAAGCAAGCGACCAGGTTTTACAGCCAGCGAAGGAATGTAGACACGAGTCCACTTTTGTTGTTTTACAGAGAGGAGCAAAGAGTTACCAGCAATAACTATCTCTGCCCTCATTTACAACACACAGTTCTTGCTTAAATTTACTTCCACTCCATCCAAAGCAGCAGTAAGTCAGTTTTATTTTGTTCTTATCTAAACTCTAACCTTGCTCATCGTTGTTGCCCACAAAATATAGTTATTTATCAGATACTGCACCAGTCACAAAAATCCTTTTTCCTAGGGAAATGAAGTGCAGATGAGTTTGAGGCGGTTAGTGTGGACAAGTTTGAAGATATAAAATGAAGGTTCACGGTCCGTGTCTCATGTGCTGGTGAGGTTTAGTAAATAAAAAAACTGCCATTAGAGTTAAAGTCAGTGTTACTTCAAGTCAGCGCAGACTGTTAGTTTCTCTTCGATTCCTCTTCACTCTAAGCACTGAGAAACCTTCTGGCAGTGTTTTTTTTTAATTATTATCAATATAAATTAACTCAATTGAATTTACTTTGAAGACACATCTGCTGATCCTAATTATTAAAAACACATTTTAGAACAACAAATTGCTTTTTAAAGTATAGCATCCTGGCAAAACAGGAACCGGCAACAGCATGTTGCGCTTTAAGCAGCTTAAATACAATTAGTTTTAAGAAATGGTTACATTTTGGTGTCAGTTTCTCAGAAAAAATGTTTTCGTAAATATCAACGTTTTTTTCAATAATTTCTTACAGATGAAAGCTACATCTGGGATGTTTCACATTAATCTGGAAGAACAAGTTACACTCGTGATTCATTCACTGACCTCTTTTGACTGTCTTAATCCAATTTAAAGGCACCCTATGTAAACACGAGTTTTTGTAAATGGAGGTAGCGTATCATGAGTTTATATTGTCACAACAAAGCACACAGTCCACTTCCTGAAGACATTACAGTGGTACTAATTTACAAAAACTAGCATTATAACAACACACCAATGTTAAATAAAAGTTGCCAGTTCGTCATCATATTTTATTCTCTTATTTACAAAATGGGACAGCAATGGCAATATTGACTCTAATTTTTTTTTCTTTTTTTTAAAAAAAATGGCTTTTTCTCTTTGATTCTGGTCTTAACTATGTCTAAGTTTGTATTTATCTACTTTAAACTGACAACTTGTGCTGCCTGCGAATGCATTTATACACTATAAATTATGACATGATAAATATACGTACATTCCCTTCTGTTGGTACAGATGCTTGGTGTGTATGTGTGTGTGTGTGTGTGTGTGTGTGTGTGTGTGTGTGTGTGTGTGTGTGTGTGTGTGTGTGTGCGTGTGTAGGAATGTGTGATGGATGACTGTGTCTCAGCAGCAGTGTCGAGCGCTTAGCCAGTAGAGTGTTTTAGGGGTCAACTAAGGCTGCCCAGTGGTGATGAACACTGCCCCCCCACAACGCATTTATATTAGAATGTCATCAATGACAAAGCGAGGCCAGAAACTTCCCAACCTCCCCTAGGTATACTTAGTGGAGCTAACCCATCACACAGGCAAGCATTTCAACAAGAGAAGAAATATACGAAGACAAGTTGCACATGAAAAAGACATTCCACTATGTGCGCCCACCTGAAAGCTAACACACACTTTATATGCACAATACACACTCACAGGAACTGAATGGACTACGCAGTTACTCATCCATATAGAATAATTCTGACAAGTTTGTCAGTGGGTATACAGTTGTGTCTGATTTTCTGTGGCAGTAAATAATTACCCACATGATTTAGATATTACAGTGCTTTAGCTTTCAGGAAGCCTCAATCAAGTGCTAATTTTCTAAATATGTACATTCTCACGTCTAAATAATCACGACATACATGTGATGGATTATACTGTATCCTAGCTCAGGTCTTAAGACACTGTAACTTCTTTGCATGCAGGCTAGTCCCAGGTCACTGCGAAGATACAGAAGCTCTCTGCAGTAGGAGTGTGAGTGAACCTTATTCTCAGTGGCGTTGCTGTGGATTATGGCTGCAGCTTCTGGTGGGAAAGTGGAAGCAAGCTAGCACTCGTCTCAGTGGCTAACTGCTGTGAATGTACTGTAATATAAATAAGCAAAGCTATAGTATATGTGACATCACCTTCTTATCCTCTATACAGCTAGCTAATCATGAACAACTTTTTTTTAAAGATTGATTTCGAAAAACAGTTGGTGCACTGCAAAAACAAAAAAAAGTTGCCGCTTGTGAGCACCTGAAGGCAATGTCCAATTAAACTTTTGGATTGATGCCAATGAAGATGATAAGAAAAGTTGCAGTTCATTAACTGACCAGTAGGGGCTGATTCCAAAACTGAGTCAAACCAGTAATTTTGAGAGTACATGATCACCCTTATGCTCCTCAAAAGACAATATGAACATCTCATTCTTGGAAATGAGAGAAATCTTAGAGTTTTAATTGACTCAGACCTGAGCTTCAGTAGCCACATTAAAATTGTAACTAAATCATCATTTTAACATCTCAAACAAATGTTCATATAGGATTTAGAGGGGCATATGGGTGATCGGTGGAGCACACCAAGAAACAAGACTTGAGGCATCTACATTCTCCAGAAGATGGAGAAATTTGTTCTCCCTGCCAGGTCTGTGAGAAATTTGAAATGAAAACAGAAAAATCATCACTGGATTTCCACTGGCAAGGAAGCTTGAGCCACACCCATTATGGATACAGATGGATTAATAAATGTTTTGTGGTAATTTTGTCAGACAAATGTCTTCCAGCCTCCACCTGAAATCTGTTAGGTGTTCCCCCAATACTAAAAACGTGCAGTTAAATACAACTCGACAATCATTCCAGAAAGGCAAAGCATCATAATCAGCATCAAGTTATAGACACACTACCAGAAAATAACAGTTCTCAGCCTGCAAACAATTTAACTGCTACAGTGAAAAATGGATTGCAATTACTGTACTTGCTCTCAGCCACGTCTTTTGTAACGTTCAGGAACAATCCCAGAGACAGATATTTCAAAACCTCCATAAGTAAAACCCAAACTATTTCTATGGTAGACAGTATAGATAAACCAACCATTAACCACAAGAAGACTGCTGACGTGCTTATTCCAGCAAGAATATAATAATTACTGCATACTCTGAAAAGTCTGGGCCTCCACACACAGCTCCTTCTCCTCATGTTTTATTTTGCTATAAAAAAAAAAAATACAGCAGGGTTGGTGGGCTGCTCATGTATGAATTTCTTTTGAAAACCACAAGCAAGATTCCCCTGGGAGGCTAATTTGTAAAAATCACGATGTTGCCATCTATTTACCACTAGTCCTCCCATTCATTGAACACAAAGCTCTTCCAAGCCATCGCTGCTTGTATCCGTCTTCTGTGAACTATGATGGGGGTCAACAGGGCCAATAATCCTAATCTAAAAAAATACAGGACCAGTTTGAAATACAAGAAAGACTAAGTGTAATCCAACTGAACATAATCAGCTGTGCACTCTGACTCAGCCCTCAGTGGGGTTAAAGGTGTTTAGTGGTGCTCCACACATGCTAAATCACTTATAAATTACATGTTTACATGACCTGATGTCACCTGATGTCACACACTCAAGACACACACTTTCCATACCTGTTACAATCGCACATATTTCATCTCTTTTGTGTCTGCATGTGCATAAGAGACGATGGGCAGTAGGCTTTGATCAGAGGCTCTATGAAACCTCAGTCTGATTTCTGTTAACATGCACACGTGCTACAACAGGTGTGCATGTGCTCATCTTGACAGAAAAAGGCCTTTCATGTTGCTCACCGAGCAGAGACTGAGTTTCATTTAGCAACGAGGAACAAAAAAGACAAAAATAAGAATCAAAGGTACAAAAAAAAAACAATTTCTTTCCCCCATAAGATAAGAGTTAGGGTTTTTATAGATATATATATATATATATATATATATATATATATATATATATATATATATATATATATATATAAACTCCAGGTTTTGTGCATAGGCCAGCAGGGATGGATGATGCTGACTTTTTGCTACATGTATGCAGCTTTAGTGCAAATCTTTAAGCATGGGATCATGTATGAACTGTTGATTAAGTTCCATGTATTATATACCTCCTATTTTAGAACCAGTCCTCTGGGAACCAGAACACGTCTCTGAGATACAATGCAGGCTATACCACTAACTTAGAAATTAATTAGCTCAGTTGTTACAAAGTCTACTTTTCCTGTCTTTTAATGAGCAGCAGCTTGTTGTGAGTATATGCGACTGCAAAGACCTATTGACTCAAACATTACAACTAAAAGTCCTCTGGGTTAGAAACTTACCGGCAATAGAAATGAAACTGGTCTCAAATGTTAAGTTGTTTATTAATCAGTGAAGAATGCTAAACTCTTTTCTGTATTTTTCTTTCATACAGTCAACCAACATGTTTACATTTTATATCCCCTACCTCTCTGATTGTGATTATTTCATTTCTTTGTTGTCTCTCTGTAAAATTAATTGTGCTGCTGCCAGAAACCAAATCTCTCCACAGGGAGAAACTGAGTTTCATCTTAATCTTATCTCTCATGACTCAGCTCAGCTCATTTCAGCTTCTCTGTGCCAAATCTTGTTTCCCACATTTTTTCCCCCCAGATAGGGCTTCCCTCTTTTCCTGAACGCTTTTCACTAAATTGCATTATCTTTCTCCTCACTTCACCTCCTCATTCCTCCCTGTGTGCACGTTGTGTCCACCAAACCTCAACAGAAACAAGAGGGTTTATCAACGTGCACGCACCCCAGACAATCAGATGTCTGAATTTAGGTGCTATATTTTAATTAGCTGGCTACTGGAAACCAAAGTTGTGTGGTTTAAAGGAAGGAGGAGATCTAGACTGATGGGTATGCATGAGGAAGAAAAGTGAGGAGACTGAGACAAGCTACAAGAGGAAAGATACTTGGGTACAGAAATGGAGATAAAATGAGATGAATGAAGAGGGAAAAGGCGATAAAACAATAGAGATGATACAGAAAAAGATATCTGTCCTTTGCGTAACTAACCACGTCAATTCTCTGGCACTTCCACTGCAAGAGGCGGCCAGTAAGTATGCACAGCAGCTCCACACCTCAGCACTCTGAGGTAAAACAATGGCTGCATCTCTGCACAGGAAAAAAAAAGCCAGTCAGAAACAAAAGACAAAGCAAAACCCTGAAAAAAAACAGAAGAAAAAATATTGGAAGAAGCTCCTTGCTGCATGAAAAAAATCCATCACCATAGCAACCCTCCCTGCCAATGGAGGGTAGCATACCTCAAAAATGGGGGCGAGAGGGGCTTGGAAAAGAAAAGAGTGGAAAACAGAGGACAGGCTATCCAAAATTGAAACTGGGAGAGGAATTCAAGATTGTGAGGTGCAAAATGAAAGAGATGAAGGTGCTGAGAATTTTTAGAACATCTTTGTTTTCTTTAACGGTACTGGAGGATGGTAGGATTGGTGCATCTTGTTTCTCATAAATTATGCTACTTTTGAGTTGCAAATTGCCAGGAAGACCTTATACTATTTAAAGAAAAATAATCTTGGCATGTGGTGTTACAAGTAAGGGATGCTACAGGAACTCTGATGCCTGAGGCTGAGGTTAGCGCCCCAAGGCAACACTCTGGATCCACAACCGAACGGTTGGCAGATCAGATTGTTTCTCACTGATATTATAGTGCAAACATCTGGACTAATGAACACTTAGATAAAGCACTTATAATTGCTTGTTTTTATCTTAAAGTCAAGAACAGGGTTTAAATACTAGGTTTTATGCTTTTTAATGACATATATTTAAAAAGAAATTGAACTAGAAAAGCATTAAAGAGTTCTGACTTTAAGAGACAGAATTGTCCCTTTACTTATATTCAGGTCTCGGAGTGTTAAGAGACAAAAGTTGGAAATGTACAGCATGTATGTTTTTCCATCATGGGACACTTAATCTCCCACAGCTTCAACACTCTTTATCTTTTTGAGGAATTTTGACATAAACTTTGGAGCATTTCATCTGGAAACATCCCGTCTTAAAAACTCAGCGTAAACTACACAACTCAACCAGGAAAGCAGAGCAATTATAGACGAGAACTGCCAAAACTACAGCCACAATAGTGAGGCTGGATTTACACTTCTGTAGCTACGGCGTAGGTGTCAACCTCTGAATGTTACTACATGTCACGTCGGCGCAGACAGCAAGAAATACGATTCGTAGAATTATTCCTCCTCATTTTTTGAAATTTCCCACCAAAGTTTTTTTTGCCCAAGTCGGGGAGAACAATAGTTTGCTGCAATGTCTGTAAAAATGACTATGCTCAACATTCATCAGCTCTAACTTGCCTAAAATATACTTTATTTGGTACATTGCTATTTCTGAGCTACATACAGTAAATAAACAAGAGTAAACTCAAGCTACAGGTGCTGCAGAAAAAGCACCTATACTGCCACCTAGCGGCTGGTGCTGGAATTACAGAGCAGCACAAATAAATATGTAAATAACAGTGCATAAGTATAAATGCCAGAGATGGCATAAGCGCTGCGAATAGTTGCTGTGCAACAATATAAACTAAGCATTAGTGAATGCTCTAAATCATAGAAGAACATAGTCACACCTTCACACAATCCATGTTTTTCTGCTAATGGGTTTACTCACTGAGGAAAAAAATATGTCAAAGCCATTTATTTCTTATGTAAGCAGCTTCAAAATTCAAAACATCTTTTCAAGTTTCCACAGTTTTTCTCCCGAAATTTCAGTGATCATACTCTCTCTGAAAACCCTCTGGATAAGTAAAGGTGTCTAATTTTTAAGATTGTAAAGCAACCATCAAAAATCCTTCCAGCCACAATATCTATATTATTATTCTCTATTTTAGTGGAAAGTACTTTAATGCTGTGGTTAACGCAAGTAATACAAGAGTAATAGCATACTAGCGAATTTCTCAAGAGGGTGCTTGAGATATTTCACGTTCTTTTTTAAAAATTTGTCAAATGATAGCCATCAGGTGACGTACATTTGACACACATCCGAGTATGCTCAATGTATTTAGATCAAAAACCGAGGACATACTGCCCCCCCACCCCTTGACACACATCAGTTATACACACATGACAAGTAAACCCTGTAATTCATATAAAATCATCATAATAATCTAATTTTGAGGGGAAATCATATTGGATATAATACATCATATTGGAAGTAGAAGAAAAGGCTGAGGATCCAAATTGGATCAAGTGATTAAGATAACAGAGCCCCTTTTACACTCGAGGTATATTATGCAATGTGTCCACTTAGACCTATTTCAAAAAAACACATTGACTGTGGGTTTATCTTTATTTTGATAATACAGACAAAGTCATGATGTGATCCAAGAAAGCCCAGATCATGGAGCAGAGATCTCACTGAAAGCTGGAACACTAATTTTCCAGTTTTCCTTGCGGGGAACAGGAAACAGCTGATAATTGGAAGTGACCTTCATGCTCCTGAAGAATCATCAGTAATTATCACACATTTCGTCTTCAGACTTGGTGATGTGTTCGGTTACATGAATCAGGCAGGTCTGACCAGAGGAAACCGGACTGACCGGAGGAAATCCAGTCAAGGTCGAGCCGGTGTCTGTGCATGGAGCTTATGGATACCTTTATACCTTTTAAGAAGAAGAAAAAAAGTACATTTGTGGTGAAAATCGCAAATGAATATGCTCAAGAGTACGCAACAGACAAGATTATAAGATCGTAATGCCCCTGTGAAGCCCACTGTGTATAAAATGTGCTAGCAGTACATAGCAGCAGTTTGGCTCAATAGTTGGGAACAATGTAGGAACAATAGATAATCGGATTAAACAGCCCAGGACACAATAAAGTGGGCTGGGAAGACTATGAAATGACAATTTACAAGCCATGATATCCTTATCTAAGCATTTAATCTTAAAAAGCCAGATGCTAAATCTGTGTCAAACAGCCATTTATTTCTAGATCGTTCCTCTGCCCATGACTTCCATCTCTCCAAACAAAACCCCCCAACAAACAAACAACTAAATTACAAACATTCATATCTCTGCTTGCATAGATTTTTCAAGTCCCAATCTCAGCTGAGCAGAAACTGTCGTTTACATGGCATTTAAGCAAAAAAGCTTAAAGGATAACGACTACTATAACCCAGGGACTTTTATACTTGTAAGGCACTGCGTCTCTATAATAGCGCTGGTTTTATCACATCATTACAGGAAATACTTTAAATCCACAAGGAGGGCTATTTTATGGCATTTTGTTGACTTGAAGGATTATGGCATCATCCTGGTGATGAATTACCTCAATATGTGAGGCATTTAAGTTTGTCATAGACATTCCCATCTGTCATTTTATCTACAAACACATTCTCCAAGGAATCCTTGTTTTAAATTTACAAGCACAGACTAATAAGTATTGATAAAATAATGTGAAATTAGATCATACTCTGCCACAAAACTGCACACTAAAGATCATAAAAGACATGTAAATAATAACCACTGTGGAGTATGTGGTGTTCTCTGAAGACAGAGCACCGCGAGACAAGACCAGTTTATGTTCAACACAGCGGCATATGAGAAAGATGAAGACAAACAACCAGGGCCACGGGCACCCAGTTTTATTTATGAATTTAATTTGTGTTTTTCTTAAAGAGATACTTGGCAGCGTGCCTGGACTCAGAGGAAGTTAGGACCCAGCAGAGGACAGCCAGGGAGCTCTTTAAATTAGAAGCAGGCCTCTCTCTCCCTCTCTCTCTTTCTCTCTCTCTGTCAGCCTCTGCCTCTCTTTCCCGAAAGACAAAGAGGCGTGGAGGAAGCGAAGGGGAGAGGAAGGAAAAGAGAGACAGAGGAGTCTGGAACTGGTTTTGTAGCCACATCTTGTAGGAAATCCTGTACAAAGCAACTTAACGAGGGACACCGAAACCACGAGCACCGAGGCTCCCATCACTCAGTGTGTGTTTGTATCCGTAACTAGAGTACACACCCTCACATGCAGCTATGGGGGGAAGTAAGTATTCGCCCCTTCTAGTGCTGTTTTGGCTGTGTGTAAAAAAAAATTGAAAAAAATAAAAATCATCTAACTTTATTTCCTTCTGCTATTACTTTACAAAAAAGAAGCCAAAAGGGGGAGCACAGATGTAGACAAAACTAGGTACCCCTTACTGCCTCTGCAGGATTTAAGAGGGTAAGGTACAGCCAGGTGTTACTAATCTGCCACTGATAAAATGATTATCAGTGGATGTGCAGATCTCTGTCAAAAATCACATTTCTGTGCCATCAGCTGGTCCGAGGGACTCAAGTAAGTGTGTTAACAAAAGGTCACGAGGGGAAGATACAAGCAAAGCTCCAAGAGAAACTTTTTTTTTGTTCTTGCTGCACACGCAAGTTATAAAATCATATTAAAACAATAGGATTTTTTTTTTTTAAAAGCATAAGTTTTTCTATGCAGAGTTTACATCTTTTCCTCTTGCTTGCAGGAGTTTCCTCCGGGTATCTAGTTTTGTCTTGCAGGAGTTTCCTCCGGATAATCTGGCTGCTTCCCACAGTCCAAAAACATGTATGTTAGGTTGATTGATGACTCTAAATTGCCCATAGATGGATGTGTCTAAGACTGTACATTTGTTTATCTATGTATGTGGCCCTGTGATGGCCTGGTGACCTGTCCAGGGTGTCCCCCTGCCTTTTAAGGTCCAGCAGGCCCCCGTGACCCTGTACAGGAGTAACCTGGGCTGGAAGGTGGATGGACGTCATTTTTGGTGTCGTTACCCCGAGGCTGTGTTTTCCTAATACAACAATCTACTGACAACAACAACAACAACAAAAGAAAAGAAAAACACTGAAATGGGGCGGGTAATCATTTTTGCAAATGGCTGTAATTTCTCACTATCACTATTCTTAAAAAAGAAGACATGCACAAAAACACAAAGGGTACAAGAAACTTGAAAATGTGAGAAAGGACAGAATTAGATGACATAAACTTACAGTAAAAGCTTGTTTAACATCTGGATGTACATGCATAAATGAGGAACACACCTCTCCAGAGACCAGACAGGGCTTCCCTCTCGGTCTACATCTGCAAATTGTATTTATGGACTCATTGCAAACACATACACACACCCACTCCCACACACTTATTGTACACACACACACACTCAAGAAACAGAGCACAGCGACCTCCCTCAGTGCTTGTATATAAAGTGAAACTATGCTGTGTTGGCCTACGGTAACGTGAAGACTAATAAAGACCAGATCCAGCAGAACTGTACACACACACACACACACACACAGGCATGAAGGGAGGGTGGGATGGTGGAAATATGGGGACGGGGGGGATGATACAGTGATGTCTAAAGAAAAATATTAATCACGACGGAAAGCAGATCTTCTCTTCCGAACCTGCATGTGGGATGATCTGCACCCTTGGGTGCATCACAGGCATTTTTCTCCCAGAAACGATATTGTCACATTTATGAATGTGTGGGAGCCTCAGAATGCAATATGTGTTATGAAAGAAGAAGGTGGAAGTGTTTGCATTCAAGTATCATTTGTATCTTTTGGAGGAAGTATTACCGATTTTGTTCCACTGAGCTTCTGAGCGGCCGTGTGCTCCAGATTTTATATAAAACTCTGTCGCTGCCTTTTCTGTATTTATTACTACCCTAAAAATACTTCGTCTGTAGTAATATTGAGTATGTGAACTGCAGACCTGAACATTTCTATCCAGCTTTAACCTGGCATTAAGTGCCAGCTTGACCCAAGAAAGTCACATGACCTCTTAAACTTCATTGCTCAGCTAACAACTAGCTTGATTTGAACCGCAGTATCCTGAAATAAAAATACCACAACAGTCACTACAAGTCATTCTCCTGTGTGTCAACTTTGTGTTAACATTTAGCACGCTGTTAACTTTGTGCATTGCAGCCGGTTAAAGTTGAATTGTTGCGGTTTAGGCTGCACAGCTGAGTTAGCAAGAAATTCAAACGGCGCAATGATGTAGAAGATGAAAAATAAGATGTTACATGAGAGAATAGCTCAAACTAACACCAGTAATGTCAAGAGGTCACTGTAGGCCTCACTGCGAATATTTAATAATGTGCTTGAAGTTTTGTTTATTCACCAAGAAATATAA
This sequence comes from Zenarchopterus dispar, assembly GCA_028564865.1. Taxonomy (NCBI): domain Eukaryota; kingdom Metazoa; phylum Chordata; class Actinopteri; order Beloniformes; family Zenarchopteridae; genus Zenarchopterus; species Zenarchopterus dispar. Next base: position 2,533 of record JAOWBL010012799.1, on the reverse strand, counting down.
AGGTTTACTAGGTTTTATAATCGTGTTTCACTACGATTATATTTATCATAGTTAGCATTCAGCTAGTAATAATCATAACCATATTTTCTTAAAAGTGAAGCAAAAAAGAGATTGAATACTGGATTTGGACTTTAAATGTCTTTTTTATTTCTTGATTCTCCATATCTTTTAACTATGTCTTTGTAATTTTGAGAGCTTTCAAAGCCACTTATAAATATTTTTTATTATGCAATATCATGAGATCTAATCGGCTACTTGTGAGCTTTCAAAGTCATATTTGCTATTATTTGTAACTGTTACACAAATTGAGATGAGCTGCATCCAGTTATTAAATTAAATTGCTGCTGGAGTCAAAACTCAAAACTTCCTCTTCTCCTTAAAGGTAGGGTAAGAAATTTCTGGATGACATCACATGATGAAATTTGAAACAGAAAATCAACAGAAGACATAGTGCTCCGTCTCCTAATCGCCAATGCGCTCAGAGAAAACACATCCCATCGTGAACTTTCCCGAAATCTGCCTTTCCAGAAATCAGGCAGAATTACTTACCCTGCCTTTAATGTGACAACATTTTAATAGAAAGGGAAGTCCAACATTGTCAAGTCTCTCTGGTCCAGTAATAACATGCGCTGTTTGTCTTTGGAAACAATAAATGAAATTATGTTGATCTACTTTAATCTGAATATACTATATCAAAACTGATTACTTTTTTTAAAAAAACAGGAAGAACACAGTTATATCTGACAGCAAAATGCCACCTGTGTTCTACTTGAGTGTCCCAGTAAACAATTCATTGAGCCAGATGCTCAATGTCATTACCCTAAAACTGGAGCACTTGAATAAGTGCAGCCATTACTAATGTTTTCACTTACAACAGGGCTTTGTCATCGAGCTCACCGCCCAGTACTTTGATAACCTTTTTTTTTGTAACACAAATTAGGCCTGGCACAACTATTAATATATTGAAAGATGTGGCATCCGCAACAGTAATTTGCAACACGTGTGTCCCTTTCTCTTTATCTGCAAAACTTGAATATTCATACATGCATATATACAAATATCCCGTCAATGGAAACACAGCTGTGCCCTGTGATGGACCAGTTACCTGCGGTGCCTTGGCTTTCACCCAAAGACAACTTGGATAGACCCCCTGAACAGGAAGCAAGGGATACAAATAATAGATGTACGGATGAAACACAGCTGTTTCTATACCTCATAGCATCATCACGTGCAGCTTCCTCTGTTTGCCAGTTTAACAGATTACACCTGTTTCCCAATACCTCACAACTACCTGTAACTCTGGGAAGCTCCAAGCTCATGGGACTTGATCCCATTCCCTCCTCAGCCAATTCCAACGCAGGTGTAGTTCTTAAAAGGATGCCGAGGCTCAGCGCTCTGTGAAAAAAACGCTGTGATCTGATTCTTCTTCTATCACACAGCCGCCCCTGGGACATTAGGCTCTAATGGCTGCGAAACTGTAAATGTCACAGCGATTTGGGCCGAGCGCCGAGGGGAAAGTGCCCAGTAGTGCATTTGTGTCTGTGATCGTCCACATGTGTGCGGTTGTCTGTGTGCGAGAGGGTTTATTGTGATGTCACGGCCGCAGCCTGTACAAAAAGGATCACAGCGAAAGGTCACTGAAGTGTAGCACACAAATTATAGCTTCAGAATCACACATACACAAATAAATGTTCTCCTTCATTAGATAAGCAAAAATATAGCCAGTCATGGCAAAACTATCATTAACCTATATTCAAAAATTCACAAAAGCTTCATGTTTGAGGTTTGTAGCCACATCTGTCTTCAACCAAGGTAGAAAACAAACTTTATCTACAACTACAATTTAATCTTCTGTCAAGAAATAATAAACCCACTTTTTGAGAACTGATGGCAAGTTCTTGATAAGGTTGAGATCCAAGAAGTCACTTGGTCTTGGATCCAAATTTTAAAGTCCATATCTTTTTTTAAGTGAACTCACTTGTTTAGGATAAAAATCAACCTCAAACGTGGATGGTTTCAGGTTGTTTCACTGTTGCCATGATACAGTAGCGCTCACCTTTTCTTTTGCAGACCAGATATTTTTTTTCCAAATTTCTGAAAGGAGGCCTAATGAGAGAAAATAACGTTACACCAGTCCTCTGCTGTTAGAAAACAGGACAGCAAAGCAACTTTGGATCAAAATAAAAAGAAAGATCAAATCAGGCCAGAAAAACTCGAGAGGGAAAAAGATCGAACAGGGAGTGGAAAGTACTGGGATCCAGTTTTATAGCCATTTTGCTTCAGTCTCAAGTCCCATGGGAACCATTTCAAAACTGAAGCCCTGTCTGCTCAGCTGGATTCATGGGATTATTGTCGTGAGGTAAGGTTCTGGTGAGGACCCAAATGCAGGAAATCTCCAGGAGGCAGAAGTTGCAAACAAAAAAAGATCAACAAAAAGCCCTACTCAAGCAAGAAAACCGAAAAAAAAAAAAAAATCCCATGAGATTCAATGTGTTGCGTGAAAAAACCCCAAAGCCCAAAATAACAGAAGAGT
>JAOWBL010012768.1:7423-38753 GCA_028564865.1 Zenarchopterus dispar | reverse complement strand
CCACCATACTGTAAGAAGCAGCTGTAGCTGAAGCCTGCTGATTTTAAATATGGACTAAGTCCATAAAGTTAACAGATAATAGATAGGAGTCACTGTCAGTTAAACTTTAATGAGTTAACAGTAAGTCACCTTGGACAAGAAAAATAGCAATTTTTTAGTGATGAAGTAAACAGAGAAAAAGTGTTGCAAGAGTTTGCAAACATTTCCATGAGTGTTAAGTGGGCACGTGTACAGCTGTTATTTCAAACCTGTGATGAAACATGATAAAATCTAAATAATACTTGAATATATCCATGAAGTAAGAATAAATTGGGACTAAGTGCTTACATTTTTTGCAGAAAACTTGGTTTGTTGTCTTTTGACAGTTTTTTTTTTCAATTTATTTAAATCAGGGAGGTTTTGCACAACAACCTGTAGATAGATTCAGCGGGTATAGAAAATGGATGTATGGGAGTAAGATGATCATAAACTAACATCAGCTCCAGAGTTCTCTGTAATCTATGTGTTAAGATCACCCAAGAGCTTCCTCCAGGTATGAAGCCTAGTTGTGGTTCTGTTCAGATAGTCCCACAGATCAGGGTGTCTGCAACAGCCATCCAGGTCTTCAGTAATGATTGCTGTAGAGTCTCTGAAGTTGGGGCTGTCTGCTCCACAAGGCTTCATGGGTTTGCGTATTATCTTCTGCAGAAGTGAACACTGACAACAAACAATATGTTTCATGAGGTTTTTCCACATTCTTCAGAGGTTTGACAATCTAGTTAGATCTCAAAAAGATGGCAGTCATTTGTTCTACATAACGCTTCAGCGTGTTGCAATGTTACAATCTAACAGGTTGTGATGAAAGGACATCCTCAATGTTAAGGGTAGCCAATTCCAGCATCTCCTGCTTGCTTTTCAGGGAATGCTATTGTTAGAAGTCATAAGACCTCATTTATTGAGATTTTTGCAGCACAACTAACAGAGGTTACACGGCACCTAGACTGTGGCTCCAGAACAACAGCTGCATTCTCTGTATTTTCCTTTTTTTTTTTGGTTGTTGTAGTAATGGGGATTGTGTTGACAGTCTCAAATTACTATTCCGTCGGAGCTTCAGAAAGTCACTTGTAGGGTTCTCATAAAGCCCTGGAGGACCATTCATTAGTCAGAAAAGTTTGGTAGAAAGCATTAGGCAACTCTTGAGCAATGCCTCATTGTATTGCTTCATAAAGTTTGGGAAATTCAGTGTCCCTGAAATGTTAGGAGAAATATATCGCTGCCAAAGTACTTTGCTGAAATGCTCCATCCTCCACCATGGGGTAAGGTTGCATGTTTTAACCCCAGTGATTTTGTTATGGCTTTCAATTTTTCACCAAGAAATCTTTAAAAGATGTGAGGAGCAGAAGTCTTTACTTCTCAAATTTCACCTCCTTCTGCTTTTAACTGACACACTGGAGTGATGAGCCAACAAATTGTGGCATGTATGCTGACAATACAGCACAAATACCATGAACTGAGAAAAGCATACCAAAAATAGAACCATTTATGCATTCGTTTGGAATAGTTTATTTGTTTCAAACTAGATAATGACAGTGAGATTGATCCCTAATTTCTATGAAGCACCTAATCAAAGGTTAATTTTAAATTATATTGAAAAGTGTAAGACCAATGTCTTGATATATAAAACATTAGAAGTGTAACAGGCTTACTTTCTTATTCACACGACTGTAGCCAATTTATGGTCATTTACAGCTTTATGGTGTGTTCATATATAAAGTTAATTTTTCACTTCGTTTCCAGCTACATTTTATCAAGGTTCCTTTCCTCTGTGCTTTTCTGACTCCTAATTTTTTTTAAACCTGTTTCCTCTTTGTTTGACAAGTTAACACTGAGAATTGACACTGAAGTGTCACCTCGGTTCATTCAGTTTGTGCCAGTCACTCTCGATTTCAGACCAGTGACTCATGTTTGGTTTGAGTGAGAAGTGTGACTGCAAAAAAATTCTAATGGGACCACCAGAAATGACTGATGCACAGCAAGAGGATTTCGAGTTTTTGGGTGTGTGTTTGGGATGACGGAAGTTAGATATGAAATATGCAACAATAAAAGAAATTACAATTTGTACATAAAAAAAAAAACTGCATCATTTTTCACCACTCGACATGCCACTGCGCCTCACAGGGAAAGATTTCAAAGAACTGAATTTTTGTGGAGATGGTGACTTCAGCTCAAAATATGGATAACTGCAGAAAACCTAATGGAAAAAATGCATCCTTAGTTGCATGTTTTAACATTGATTGTCCACGTTCATCCAAAAAATGATCACAGACTGAAGTCAGTCTGTGATCATTTTTGTTTCAACAAAGAATACATGGAAGACCAATTTCAATTCTCACAGAAATAAAAGAAGTGAACAAAAAGAAATTGCTTTATAACTTTTAGCACAAGATCAGAATCCACCTACGTCTATCTAACTGATTGAGTACCCTCTTCAAAATGCAAAAAAAAAAAAAAAACATTTCTAGAATATTATTTTCAGGATTCATACTCCATGGCACATACAATAAAGGCTGCCACATCTCACGCATTCACCAAGAGTCATCCAGTTAAACTTATTCACACGCTCTTGCATTATATCTGCAATATCTCACGCTGAGAATCCAATCAGCACTGCAGGTCAGAAACAATCACTGTCAAGAGTTGCTGCTATGAAAAACAACAAACTCCCCTACATATTTTAACCCAATAATTACACAAAGAGATTGGAGCTTGTTTACAGTCTTCTGGAGAGAAAATGGGACTGTATCTAAGGGGATCTAATGCACTCTGGCAAAGCATCCCTCACATGAGATAGTTAAGGGTGTTAAAACTGTAATTGATAATTTTCAAATATTTCCTACCGGCACGAGATGCTCATAACTCTTCAAATATGTGTACTCCACACAGGCACGTTATGTACAAATGGAGTTAAATGGATGCCTTGTGGCTGGAAGCAGAAAGAAAATGCAACTGAATACCCATTGTCAACCTAAAACAAAAACAGTCTTATTCAACCTGCACATAAACGCAGTGTACTGAGTGATGATGGTGATGCTTTCAAATGTCTTTCGTGGAATCTAAGCATTCAAATTCTTGCAAGACTAAAAAAAAGAGAAGCAAAAAGAAGAAAACTCACTCATGTCACCCAGTTCATTCAGCTGGCAGATGGCTGAAAGATATTTGTGATGAATGATGACGTACGAGTTATAGCTTTAATTCAGTGAGACTTTCAGGGAGCTGAGAGAGTGTGTGTGCATGCAGGTGAGTGTGTAGGTGTGTGTCGCCACTCAGCAATAATCCAGTTTATCAAGTACGCTAAATTAGACAGGACATTCAATCACTGAACACGTACAACATAATGTGGTGTTAGAGCACCAGCTGTTTTCTTTTCACACCAATAGACTTGTCAGTGTAAGGTGACACACACTCACGTACACAGGCAAATGCATAGTAATGTTTAGGTCACTCACTGACATGCCAGTTCACTGCCTGCTACTGGTGTGTGTGTCTCCGAATATTGAATTTATGTTTAATTCACTCGGGCTATAAAATAAATAATTCTCTCTGTCTTTCTCCCCCTCTCTCTCTCTCTGTCTCTCTCTCTTACACACACACACACAGGCACACACAAATAAGGTACTTAAAGACCATCTGTTCCCTTTATCCAAGTCTGAAGTTGTGGATTGATAGGTATATCCAAATTGTGTACATTTCAAAATAATATTATTTAACTTAAAATTGAAAATACTTCAAATATCTTATTAACACCAATATTGTGACTATTCAGCAGAAGTAAATCCATATAGAAACAAGTATGACTGTGCAATGAAAATCACTGGATGTTCACAGTACCATCGACAGATGCTAGTTAACTCTCAATTGTGCAAAGAAGACATAAACATGTGGACATTAAAGAAATACCCTCGATGATCACAGAAAAAACTATCAAATGTAAAAATGAATAATACTTTACTGAACACTGACTAAAGACAACAAGACACGTGTGAATGTTGAATTGTAGTTTGAGAGATTTCACAAATGAATGGGTACCTGTAGAAAAGCTTGAAATTCATGTGACCACAGCAACAAACATCAGTTCACTTAAAATATGTCTTACCAGCATCACAGGTGTCTTCTATATTGAAGTCTGTCAGTCTGATTATTTAGAGAATGAAAAGTAGTAAGTCTGCTGTTTGGTGTTTAGTGAACCTGGACCAGAGAAAACAATGCACAGAGTTGTCTGAGGAGATCAGAGGGAAAATTATAATCACAGCGCTAAAGATAAGGGCGAGAAGATCATCTCCATCACTTGATGTTCCTGTTACTACAGTTGCAAACTTCATTCAGAAGTTTAGGGTCTACAGGACTGCAGTCAACCTCCCTGAACGTGGCTGCAAAAGGAGAAACTGTAAAGAACGTTTTCTTTTGGGATTTTTTTATTACTTTTGTGCCAAATTTTAATTATAATAAGACTATGTAAAAGTCTTTGAGTAAATATGGGAAATCTAAAATCAGTGTAGTGTGGTCCCAGACAAGTTTTGTGAAGAGCTAATGTAACTTTTACTAACTAGATCTTTGGCAGATCCATTCACTTGTCTTGTTAAATTCAGTCTGACAAGTGTTTTCAGTTGGTGAAAGGTCTGGACTACAGATAACCCAGTAAGCACGCAGACACTGTTTCAGCTGCAGCAGACGTTGCTCTAAAACATGCATATACAATCCAGCATTGTTTTCTTTGCAGATGTGCAAGCTACTGATTTTAATGGCACTAATGCACCCCCATACATTCAGATACAAGCGTTTGAAATGAGCACTGATAACAAGCCAGATGGTCGTGATCCTCTGAGTCTGCAGGACGCACCATCTATAATTTAAAAAAAGACAACAATGGCATTTTTTCCACTTTGCTTCAGTCCTTTGTAAGCAAGCTTTGCTTACTTACTTTGCTTACCCCCCCCCCAAAAAAAAAAACAATGTTCGTAAATTGACTAATGGAAATCAGATATTGCTTTTGAACTGTGGTTAATTTTAAAAACCAAGCTAATAAAAATGGCTTAAACATGTACTGAAATGTGAAAACATTAATTAAGAGTTGAGACATACAACATTTATTTCCACTCACATGTAAAAATGGACCAATGTTTGTATTAAGCATGAAACCTTTTATGTTGATTTTTTTCTTTAGCTTAGGACCATCTCTCTCTCTTTTACACAACTGGAATGAACACTTTTTCATGAAAAGTGGCCCATTCTCTTTCCACCACCCTTCTGTAATGCTTTTGCTTTCTGTGTCAGGAAGATGAATTAATACCTCTCTCCATCCACACCCATTCCCTGTTTTTTCTTATTTCACCTTGATTTTACCAAAAGGGAAGCAATCTGTATGCAAAAAGGGAGAGCTTCACAACCTAAATTAAAATGTCATTTTACATTCATCAGTACGGCGGGTGGTGTGTGTATGTGGGTGGCTGATGGGGAGCTGCAGGAGCTTGCCTGGTGGGTTTGTGCCGGTGTGGCAGCGCTACATTAGTTCAGTTGTTTGAGGAAACAGATTTACTGCATCTGCTTCCAGATTTTTTTCTGAAGAGTAAAATAGGATTTTATCTGATTTTGTTTTTTTACATTGAAAACTACTAAAACAGGATTTCACTAAAAACTCAGTTTTTCCACAGATTAGGATCTTATAGTTCTTCTATACAGGTGCAAAAGAGAACGTGTTTCCCTATCTAACCAGCTATGAAGACTAAACCGCCTTATTTTTCATCAAACTGTTGCAGGTTTGTTACTTGAACACAGCAAGAGCATAGACAGAGTTCATGAACCTATATAAACTCTCAACAATTAACTTACTTTTTCACAAGCACATATTTGCATGCACACACTCACACACACACATCCTGTCTTTTTTGGTCTGACTCACACCCTGAAGGTCAGCAGGTCATTGTAACCACTGCAAAGATAATGAGCAATCAGCACTGAAACAAATCATTGCTGCTCCCAACCTGCTAGCCTCATTATGAAAAAGTGTGTGTATATTTGTGTGAATGTGTGTGCGAGTACCAGGACTGATGCAGCGACCTTGAGCTGTGCAGCAAAATATCACACTAGATGAGGTAGACTGCAGCTGGATGACTCTTGCGTTGCTGGGAAGCCCTCAGCATAGTAACCTGGTTTATTACTGATATTTTGTTTCATACAAACTGTTTTCTACATACTACATATGTGTCTCCTGAACTACTTTTTTTTTCTTTACTTTTAACAGATTATAGCAGAATAGAAGGCTCAGGTCTTGTGCCAGTCATGGGCACATAAAAGACATACAACAGTCTGCTCTCTTTCTGAGATCAAGTACGTGCCTCATTATCTGAGCTTAGAGCTCCCAAATGCTTAAGGGATCGCTGCCCTACATGTTTCAGATGTTTTCCTGCTCCAGCACACCTGATTCAAGTGAATACATGACAGTTAGCTTGTTATCAGGCCTGTTAATGATCCCTTCAGTATATAATGCTCTTAACCGTTCATAATGTAAATACCATATTTATTTTGCTCTTGCTGCTCTTTGCACTTCTGGTTAGATGCTAACTGCCTTTCGTTACCTTGCATCCATAATGACAATAAAGTTGAATCTTATCTAATCTAATGTAAAATATCCAGAACTGCACCACTCAAAGTCCTGGATTGGGGAACTCTGTGTTCCACTGTAGTTGCTTATTATCTCACTGTTGGTTTCCATAATTTGTGTCATTGCTGGTAAACACTGTCTCTAACCAGTATATTACACTCCTTTCTATTTTGGTGTTAAAAACCGGATTTGAGTTTGGTGTGGAAAAATTTGACTGGTCTGCACAGACCCCTGACCTCAACTCCATCGAGCACCGTTGGGACAACCTTGGGCAGACTTTGGGAGCCAGACTTTCTCATCTGACATCAGTGACTGACCTCATAAACAGCCAATGGAACAAATGGGCACAAATTCCCTCAGAAACACTCAGATCGCATGAAAAGCTTTCCAAGAAGACTGGAGGCTGTTAAACCTGCAAAAGGGAGGAAGCCTTTGACATCCCATTTCAGGGTTCAGGATATAAAATGTCTGCTGGTCTGGCTAGAAGTTGTCAACCAGATGCAACTCTGACAACCAGCTGCGTAAAAAAGCTGCTGCTTTACTTTTGTTACTTGTATTTGTTGATTTTGCTTTGCTTTTTGATATATTAAAATCAACCAACCATTCAAACTTTTTTTGTATGGTACTTTTTATATAACAAGCCGCACAAAGTGTTTTACAGGGTTAAAAACAACAAAATGGGGAAGGGAAGAAACACCAGAAAATTAGAACAGACCATAAAAATTGAATTAAAAACCATAGATCTCAGTTAAATATCAAACAAAAACTCAAAGAGTTTAATGCTACATTTTAAAGGTGGGTTTTGTTTCTTTTTGAAAATATCCGGAAATCTTAAGGTCTTCAGGAAGATCATTGTGGGCCATAATTGTAATAAAAAGGTGCTTCGCCGTATGTTTTAGTTCTCACTTTGTAAATAACTGTTCAGATCTGTCATGTGTTGCATATCTAGTTGTCTCCTTTTGTCATCCTGCAGTGTAAAAAACCTGCATTTATACAGGTTTTGTGGTTGCAAATTTGACTTGAATAGTTCTTTTTCAATTGTAATATTCATCTGACTTCAAAGTCTACTTGTATGTTGTGTCGAGCTCTACTACTGCAGGAGTGGAAGACAATTTTGGGTTTTGTTTTCTTTCCGTCTCCCACAAGCCTCGACACCCGACTGCAGATCTATGTTTTGAAAATTAGCATCTTCTTTGCTTGAACATTTTGTGCTCTCTTTTCTCTTCTTCTCTAATGGCTGTGGGTTTTTTTTTCTAGACTTCTTCATTAGCTTGACAAAAAAAAAAAACAATCTAGGTGTTCAAAAAGTGTGTTCAGAAAAGAGTATTCTGATGATAGACAGCTTATGTTACAGTGAGTAGGAATCAGAAACCAGATGTTGGTTTGTGTGTAAGGTTCTGATAGGCCTCAGCATTTAGACTATCAACCACTTCAATGAGCACAGTCCAAATATAGCTGTCTGGTATTTATTTTTTACATCTTCACAGATGCAAGTTTTGACTCTACATATTTATATAGATTCATAAGAGTTTAGTGTTCTGCTTTCCACTTCCTCCATGTGGCAGTTGCTAACGATGCATAGCAATGGAAAACCCGACTCATCTGCTACTGACTGCGAAACTCATCATGATATTTCAAATAGGTGATGGAGAGGTGGAGATAGATCATAGGTCTGTAATTAGGCTATAGTTCTTCAAGAGCGCCACCTACTGACCTAAAGATAGATTAGCAAAATCTGTATATTGTATTTAAAATTGTTACCGTACAATCCTTGGCAAATAATATGGAACCGCCACACTTAGAATATGCCCATTATATCTTTTATGTTGCAAAATTAAACAAGTAATGATGCATAATTATACTTGTAAACATTTGTTTTTTGTAATCAGTGTTGCAATGTCTTTTGAGGTGAAGTAAATGAAAATAATTTTTTTCAATTACACTGGAACTTTTTTTAACTTTTTTACATAAAGACTTCATTCATGAAAATCTCCTTTGTTAGTCAGGTTTTAGCTTTCCTGTATTGTTGTTGAAACATCAGCTTTCGAGGATGGAACAATATCATGGATAAATTTTTTTTTTTTTTTTTTTTTTTTGGATTCAGGTTCTAAATGCCACTAAGTATATGTTTTCCTGAATATAAGCTTTAATGCCCTTTAAACTCCACCAGGACATCATCACCAAATCAAACAAGTCCTGACTTCCTGTGTACGTCTGTAAATTTACTGTCATGGTAATGATGGACATCTCCTGGTCCATAATGATTGTGGGAAATGCTTTCTTCAGTCTTAGTTGTATGTTTTATTGGACTTCACCAAACAGAATTTCACATGTGTATCATCTCCTTGCCAAGTGCAGATTTTTGGTTATTTATTGAATGTCACTTTCATTCAGTTTTCAGTTGCTAAAAGCATTTGTGTCCACTCTTTCTCCTTTGTTGTTAATGAAGGTTTACATTTAGATTTTTAATATGTAAATTCAGATTTCTTCAAGAAGTTTCTAACAGGCCTATCAAACAAACACCAGCTCTTTCTGGGGTTTTTTCCAATGCATTTTCTATTTTCAAAGTGTATTACTTTGAGTTTTCTGTCCTGAAAATTTGATTTCTTGGTGTTATCTCAAATAAACAACAAAACGAATAACCAAATCTTTGTCCCAGCCTCCTAAATGTTAATAGCTTTTCTGGCTTCTGGCAACTACTTGCATTCTAACTAAAGCTAGTTTGACAGGAACTGCAGGCCTCACTAATGGCATTAATGGTTTTCATATTGATAACTGAAAGTTAACAGGTTTATATAAGAATGTTGACAGTTTAAGTATAATAAACCTTGTATTCTCATAAATTAGATATTATTAGTACCATTTCTTTTTAAATCAGTGTAATTATTCACATGATAGATTAAAGTAAAAAGAATAAAGAATCATCAGACGATCATCTGCATAAACCTGATTATACATATTTACATAAGAGTAACCAGCATGCAGTCGCAAAGAAAATGTATGCAAGATAATAACAGATAACCGCACATATACTGCCAGTTTTTCTTCTTTCTCTGAATATTTTCTTATACTTTAACCGTTGGATTAATCTAGTTTGTTTTAGTATTGTGGTTTTAAAGAGTTTGAGCACCAAAGCTCAATTACACTGAACAGCTTTGTTAAGTTGTCAAACGATTTAAGTTAGTAATTTCTTTTTTCTTAAGTTCTAAGTTTAAATCTTCATCCTCATTTTTGAATATTTAAGAAAGGTCATTGTTTGGACTTTGGAGGAATAATCCTACTTTTGGAAATGAGCCTCCTTTGTTGAGAAAAAAAGAGGCACGTTTTTTTTTTTTTTTGAAGTTGCTTCAGTTGAGTTTCCACTAGCAGGAGTTCAGCATAAACCCGCCACACAGGAACCTCTTCTCAGCCCCTTCAGCCAGCGTGTCCCCCTCACACCATAGCCCATACAAGAACCGCTGACTGAAAAATACCACAACCGACCACGAGGTGGTGGTAATGACCTTTTTTTTTTCTTTTTTTTTTTTGCTGTTCCAAAACAGAACAAAAAGACAAAGACAAAAAAAAGACAAAAAAGAAGAATGCAGCTAAAACGAATAAAGAGAATAAGAAACACGTAAACAATGGATGCTATTTCTTTTTTTTTTTCAACATACACCACAGTCGTAGCAATTGAGATTAAATGACATGTCAACACTCTGCCCAAAAAATTTACCTAGAACTCCCACGACTGGAAAAGTGCTTCTTGTTACTAATAATCCAATTTTAAATCCTCACAAAGAACATAAAAATATATACAGATTTCAACAACATTCCCCATTGATGAAAGTCATACATCATGTCCATCTGCTCGGGGTGACTATGTCCTACTCTGCGTGAAAACAAATGTAAAATAACATGACAGCTTGCGTTTTTGTTCACCACCTCGAACAGAATAGGACAGTAAAAAGACTAGTATCAAACAATTTGCAGAGATGTTGAAAATAGGGAAATATGGGACAGAACCAGCTGTTATACCCATTTGCTGTAATCAATTTGTCACAGGCAAGTCAAAAATGCCAAGAGTTCTGGTGTTTAAAGTCATATGATGTGTCACTGAAAAGACAGAACCAGAAATACTTTATCTCCTGTTTCAATAAGATAAATATAAATCATGGTACAAAATTATTGATCCACCTTGATAGAGGTAGACTAAATGGACTGGAAGGCATTTATTTCACACCTTTATTTTAGATGACAACTCAACTGTTGTACTCATCTCGAATCAAATTCAATTCACTGTTCAGTGTGTTTGCACAAAGTACTCATGTGTTGCTCTCTTCAATTACCATTAACTCTGTTCCACATACTTTTTTTTTCTTAATCAAACATCTCATAATGCTGTTCAACACTGTAATAATGGAGTACTGACATGGAATAGTTTCTGGGAAACAAACACTGATACATGATTAATTTGGGCTAAGTGTAAGTAAATAATGTGGCCACTAAATATGGCACAAGCTAAAGTCTGTCACATTAGTTGGGGAAGTTTGCACCATTATTTCCACAATTAATCATTTGCACATAAGCCATTTTCTTCAGCAAAAACTAACTACATGACAATGGAAACACCAGCAATGAAGAAACACGTTTCTGTATGAAATTGAGATTGTACAGGAACTCATCACTTAAGTACAGATTAAGGAAATCGATTTTATTTAGTGGTTTCAGTCACAAACAGGGTAAAACCGACTTAACAGAGTACTTAAGTAACTGAATGTATTAGCTTTGTTAGTTCAGTTACCCTGTAGAGAAGAAAAATCCCTATGAAGTCTAAGACAGCACAAGATCCAACTATCATCGAGGCTCAATAAATCAGAACAATCCCTAAATAGCACCAGAAAAGTTTTCCAACAATGCCAAAGCACCCACCTACTGCACAAATTTACAGACCCCATAATTTAAAGTTATTATTATAGATCACTATCATACTACAGAAAATTAGGTTTGTTTTCCATTTCTATCCTGTGAGGCTTATTGAATTGAATAATAGTTTATTTATTCCCTCAGGAAGATTATGTTGTTGCCATATAAATTGAGAATAAACTCATTAAAAAATATTGTTAAACTGTTAGAAATGTTCCAGAGAGGTGCATGTTTGAAATCTCCAGAGATCACCAGAAAGACATTCCACTATTTTGTTTGGAGCTTGGCAGTGGCATGTCCAGGATTAAATCATTCATAGTTAACCAGCAGTCCCTCCTCCTCCACTCTCACTGTTCTGATTTCAGTGCCTGTGTCTGTATGGTCTGAAAGGCAGGTGTAGAGGGGCTGGATGGAGAGAAAATGTTCCTGTTGCTGTGACTTGGTGGAACTCAAAGTACATAATTCTTGATAGTCTGTCCTTTTCTTCATCAGTGGTCCAACCTCTGCCATTTTATCTGTGATCTCACATTCTCCATGACAAGCAAGAGAGGTAACTTATCTTTGGTTTGCGCCTGTCCTACTCCCTCACTGTGCCCTCTTCGATTTCTCTGGAAGTCTTATTGTTGCCATTAGTGAGCTTTGAAAAGCTCAATCAGCAGCTTCCACAACTAAAAAAAATTAAATAAATAAATTTGCTGTTGTAACAGATACTCATCATAACCGATGCAGGTAAGAGCCAGAATTAGCAGCTAGGAAAAACCCTCAAGAGCATCCAAACCAGGTATTTAAGAAAAACTCCTAAAAAGTCAGTGTCCTAACAGAAAAGAAGCCAAATTGAAAATTTCAAGATGTTGCAAAGAGAGCACAACATTATCAGAGCTACACACACTCTCACACACACCCAGTCAGTGACCTTATTACAGGCTCGTTAATAGAAATAATAATTGCTCACTGGCATAAGTTCAGCATTCCACTGGGATTACTAGTTTTCATTTAGACAGGATTCCCTATCTTGGCTTTATAATTGGGCAATTGTGTGATAATGAGAGGGTATAATCCATTAAGGTTTAATTATTTAAATCTCACTTGGGTTTACTGTCTGAGGCTATGACGGCATATAGTGACTTCACTGTGTGTTTAACAAGATAAAGGAATTCACAGTGCAACCAACCAAATGTCTTAATTAGCCCTGTCTCTTGAGAGATTTTTAATACCAACTGTCTTGTAACTCAGAAGTTTATCACATGTTATCTTTATGTCATAATTATCCACAACAATCAAACTGTCATCATGACTTGAAACTTCTTTACTGCACAAAATAGAATAAATCAATGTGCGCTTTTAATCTCATTTATTGGCTTTATCAAATGATACATGATTTTTTTTAAAATAGTGTCTGTATTCAGTATTCTTTTAAATGTTCAAGTGACTATGCAAAAGTGTCAAAAAACTACAAACTCTAGGGTAATTTTTCTCATTCCCATGAGTCCTTTGGTTGGACAGCCAAAGATTATTTTACAGTTATAAAACAAAATGAATAATGCTACTTAATCTGAGTTCTGAAGCTGTATTTCTTGAAGGTAGCCAAAATGATATTCCATTTACTAACTTTTGCCTTTAAATCCAGAACCTGCTACACAACTTTCCAATGCTCAAAGCAATGATGTAGATCTTGTTTATAAATGTTTTGGGAGGCCTTGACACGTAGTGTTTTCCTCTAAAATACTGCAACAAATAAATGATGCTTGATTTACTTTTTATTTTGTTCTACAGTGAATAAAATATACAATAATCTGCCAAAACTAAAGGTTGGAGCACTGTCAAAAATGAAAAAAAAAAAAGGTCCAAATGCAATTATTTTTTGGCTCCAACAAGGGATGTCTGAATTAAATTGAATTGTAGTTTATTAATGCCAAGGGACATAAAAGTTCACATTATTTATCATAATAGAATAGAAATAAATTACAAGTTGGTCATTAAGTCTATTTGAGAGTCATTATGTAATGCTATTAAATTCAGCACGGATGACCTCCTATATATGTCCTTGTCAGGAATGCTTAAAGTGTCACAAAAAAGGAAGATATTGACTCTACAATCCATTATATTTAGCAGCTTGTAGGAAAGTTTATTTGCTATAATCAGCAACAGGATTTAGTAACTTGTGGAACTCTAACCCTGAGGAATGCCATTTCTGTTGACCTTGTAGATTAAAAAGACAAATGTTTTCTCCTTCTTGCTTAATTTTAAAATACAGCTGGAAAAACCAGGGTTATGCATGCAAGTCTATGTACTTTAATGTACAATTATTTTTCACAATAAAAACACAAAAAATGCAGCAAGCTGCAGGATAATGATATGGGCAGAACTGCATTTTATGCTTTATTCAGCT
Source organism: Zenarchopterus dispar (assembly GCA_028564865.1). Lineage (NCBI taxonomy): Eukaryota > Metazoa > Chordata > Actinopteri > Beloniformes > Zenarchopteridae > Zenarchopterus > Zenarchopterus dispar. Next base: position 24,822 of record JAOWBL010012768.1, on the reverse strand, counting down.
GATACTAGTGGTATTTAGTATAATGGCTCTCATGATGCTCCTTCACTTGTGAACTTGGAAAAAGAAAACAAAAAACTGAAATTTCCCTTCATCATTTTTGATATCACTCCTGCTCCTCTTATAGAAGATGTATAGCCCTGTTTGCTATGTGGTCTTCTGCTTTCCATCCCTTTGTCCTCCCTTGCGTCTTTCCCCATCTCTGACCTTGTCTCCGATGCTTTTACAACACAATAAGCCAGGGAACTTTGGCAGTCAGATGAGGTTTGGAGCTGATTTCATCATTCACTCTGTCATTTTCTTGTCATATTATCAGCTCAGGGAGGGAGCACGCCAATACAGAGGGACCAACGGTGGCCACAGCCTTTTCTAGAAATGAGACAAATATAGTGCTGATGTCTGGTTTGATGCCAAGGTGAAAGGAAATGATGTTGAAAAGGATTCAGAGAGAATGGCGAATGAACAGCTGAACAAAAGAAATTGCAAACACAGTGGGAGAGTAAAAAGAAAAAGGTAGATACATGGATTCCAAGCAAATACATGTCTGTCTTGTTACAGAGCTTTATTTTCCTGATCTAAGTGGCATTTACCTCTGCAAGACATACATCAATTTCCTTCCTCATAGTGGAACAGAAATATGGTCCATTTCATTGGAAATAGAGATGTTATTTTAAGCTCTTCGCGGGTCATTTTAATGGTGGGTGTCATTATGTTGAATAAAGTTTAGGTAAAAGGCAAGACTGCCGTGGATTGCAGTAAGATTTCCATCAGTCTTCCTACTGAAGCTCATTACAACAGCACTGGCATTGAATCCTTTAGGTGCAAGATAAAGATTATAAACAAGAAGGCTATATATGATTAAAATTGAGTTTACTATGTCATTTTGATACTTATTTTCCAATGACAATTACTTTAGAGAGATTGAAATTCCATAAAACTAAAGGGCCAATTGGTTAAAAAGCACGTGATTTGTATCGTCACACAGTTTTCTTTTATAGCACGTGACTCAAGTGTGGGAAGCAACAGGGGGTCTCAGCTGAGCTCCGATAGTCCTCATTTTAATGCTGGCAGGCATCATTAAAGATTTTTTGGCAGGGACACTTAAATGAGAAAACCTATACGTCAGGGGTATTCAATCCAGGTCCTCAAGATCCATCATCTCGCATGTTTTAGATTTTTCCCTGCATTTCCATACCTGACTCTAATTAATGATCATTAGCAGATTGCCATCAAGGTCTGAACAAGTCTGTCACTTGATACAGACACTTGTGTTATGGTGTACTGAAGGAAGGAGACATCTAAAACATGCAGGACAGTAGATCTTGAGGACCTGGACTAAACACCCCTGCTATAGGTGACTTCATGTGGGGTTTGACAAGTTCTTGTTATACAATCTATAGTCACAGCAGCCTGAAGCACCAACAGGGGGAGTAAGGAAGACGGACCAGACGAGGAGCTGTTATGAGAGGAAGAAAACACAGCAGTTGTCATCAGGGGAAAGCCCCAGTGTAGGCAGTTATTGAAGTTAGATGTTGTGGGGAAGATCGGAGGAAAAAGACCCAAAAGAAAAGTTTTGTGGGTGGAGGTTTCAACAGCCCCTCAGAGAAGACTTTAACCTCAGGAGCACAGGTGTGTGAAGTAGTGCCCTGAACAGCAGGAACAGGCATGTGTGGCTTTGCAAGCACTAAGATTGGTGAGAAGGCTGAACAGCGTTCCATGAGAGAGAACATAAGACATAAATTCACCAAGGGTAGAAATCTCCCATGCTGAGAGGCACGGCCTTCCATAGAGGTTTGGAAGAGGGGAAGCCACCACGCTTGTGATACAGAGAAACAACCTTACCACTGCTGTGGGAATGAACAGACTGAGGCAGAGTCACCAGATGACAGAAGAGGAGCACCATCAGAACAGGAATCGGCTCCAGACATTTTATGTAAAATAACCAAAAGCCAAGATGCTGTAATGCATTTATAGTTCAGAGAAATGGGCAAGCGGCAGTGAGCTCATGTATGCGAAACGTCAGAAGGCATGTGAGAGGTGAATATCTCTTGCTCTTTAAATAGACCTGTAAGTGAGAAGGAATAACTGGAATAAACTAAGCAGAGGGGTAAGAGCATACATGCTGCTCATCTGTCTGCCTGAAATCTCTCCTGGGAGTTTCCTCACTTTTGGAAGTTCATTATGAATCACATTTGTGTTTTCTGCCTCCAGAGTAGCTCCCATGGGCTCTTTACCAACATAAAAAAGGCTCATGCTCACTACGCCTCTGCATATTATCAGATTTACTATAAACAGTATAAATAGAAACATTTAGAAACTGACTTGAATTCTGTGTGATAAAGTTTAGCTTGCAGTATGCTGTGTGCATGATGTCTAACTGATACATGATATTCCCCCCTTAGGGGTTGTTACACCTGTATAAGCTGACTGCTAAGACCATTCTTGAATATTTCAGTGCCTGTACCACTATTCTCACCTTAACTCGGGTGATGCTGACACCAGCTCTCATATATTCTTGCTGCCCTTGAGACCTTTCATATATGCTGATCTACAGCCTTTATGCCAGTGGAGCCTCTGGGCCTTATCTTATTAGCTATCCTCTTTATGTAGCTTACAGCCTAATAGTCTGAGAGGTTTAATGAAGCCATTTTCCCTAATTTCACTTGATACTGGAATATACAGTGTGTTAGTGAGATCTGCACTCTTGTGCCCTTTAAGCTGTACAGTGCCCACTGTTAAAATGACTCAAGTTATTCTAGTAATTAATATGTTCAGATGCATTGGATATCAGAGAAGGTAAAACTAAACTCCTCTGGGACTGATATATGCCAAGGCTGTCAGAAGATGGAAAGGAGTTGAAAACGCTAGGGGTGAATTTAGGAAATCGAAAAGCTGATATTTCCAACATCCCTGACATCTTTAACATGGTGCTTCCCAAGTCAGCATATAATCCAACAGAGCAGAGTGTAAACTACAGACTATATCAACAATATAACCATGTTGTCCAATTCCAATACACTTCTGATCTGGTAAAGATCTGATGTGGTGGCTTTCGTTCATAACCCTGAACTGTCTTGCACCAGAAACGGCACATATTTGCACCATCTATCATCTGGCATGCGTCATTTGTATCGGCAACAACAGAAAATGTCATATTTCTGATACCAACTTGAATTGTGGAAGATATGATTGAGGAAGGGTGCAAACAGTTCAGAAAGGAAATGTTTACAGCTCTGTTAGTGGTGATGACTCATAACTAACCACATAGTCACTTTGCTCCACTTTTGTTGAATGATACTTGACTTGCTGTCAAGTGTGATCCTGAGTTTTGCATCCCCACTTACACAGTGCTTAATACATGTACATACGCACAAAGTTGCTTGAATTCTGGTATGTGTGTTCTCACTCATGTTGCAGAGATCCACTGATCAGCCATAAGGTTATGCGCACTCGCAGGCAACATGTGTGGGGACTGTATTTCTTGTCACAGTGTAGTGTTCTAGTGGGAAAATCTCCATCCTGTCATTCACATGACTAATATTCAGGCACGTGCTCCTTATCAGAAAAAAAAAATTACAGATCAATCAAACTCTCCAACATAACATCAATCCTCTACAGTAGCTGTCTGAGACTGCGGTGTTTATTTGGTTTTCAAACCCCTGAGATTCCCATCTGATGAGACCTCATGGCATCTGTGAGAAGCAATCCCAACCCCCAGAGATCTCACAACCCACAGGTTTCAAAAGATCTATTACGAACATAATCATACCAGACACTCCAGGACAACCTCTGATGTTCTTTGTTCTGACCCTGACTGCTCAGAGTTCTTTAAGGAGGACAAGAAGGACTTGCTCAGTATTAAGTGGCTGGTCATAATATAGTCTAGGACAGCATACTAAAGTGACACAATTTCAGATTTCTGAAATCTGGAACTGATAATCCCTGAAAAAAATATATAATTTACAACTGTCAAAAAAAATTTTTTTAAAAAAGCTATAAGTCACTTCAGCAAGGTAGTGTGAACATAGTAGTACCATGTCGTGCCAAAGTTGCAGATTGCAACCTATTTAAATGTCCGAGCCTCATCCTCCACTTGCGAAGAACAGGGAATGTGAAAACTGTAAAAGAGGGACAGAACCAGACAAGATGTCAAAATGAGATGTTGTTGGTAGCACACGTGTAAAGGGGAGAGTCAAACAAACAAATCAAATGGCAATTTAACATTAGTTTGATGACTTTTTACTTAACAGATTTAATCAAAAATAGAAAACATTAAAAAACCACATTTCAGCTACATGCCTCCCCTGAGAGAGGGGTCACCACAGCAGAGCAATACAGTCCACATGCTTAGTTAGCAGAGCTATTTCCTGACACAATGCAGTATGCATGGGGTTGTGTCAGTAAACCTCTCACCTGCTCTTTTGATAACTAGATATTTCTTTATACTTATTGATAAGCACAAAAGTATTCCTACAGGTCTGCACTGCTACCAATGCAGAAGCTTGAACATATTTAATAATTTCATGTCAAGTGCTGTGAATATAAGCCTTCATAGGATTAAAAAGCAAGAACTGTGCCAATTATTTTCTTGGATTTCTAACTTAATATATTGCTTCAAAGCAAAGGTTTACCTCCTGCTATAGCTTCTTCTTCTCTGTCTGTAGCTTTTCATCAGTTTCCTCTAGTTTTATCTTAATTTGCTCCACTTTGCTTTCTCCCATCTCTACGTTTGCTATTCGAATTCCAGGTGTTTTCTTTCCTCATCCAAATTCATCGTTGCTGCTTGTAGCATTTCCATTTCGGTGTGATGTTTCTCCTTCACTTTCACCATCTCATTTATCTCCTTGTGCAATCTTTTTAACTTGGTGGAGCCTAATAGTTTGAGAGGCAGGTTGAGATGGTATCAGCAATTTGTATTCTGTTACAATACCTCATTTTTTCACCTTCTTCTTGCATTTACCTGCCAGTAACTTTTATTTCTAACAGGATTGAGCATCACTTCAGTTTTTGCATCTTTTGTTCTGCTTCCTACAGCTTTTTTCCAAAGATTTTGAAACTATATTATTTAAATTACCATCTCAGTTCAAAAGCTGAAGGCAATCTTAAGGCAATGCTTGACCATTTAACTGTTCGTAAATTAACATATTCGAAGGAATTTCCATGAACATTTCAAAACCTGTTTTTCTATTATTATACATTAAGTTTGAGCAGAGCTACAGCAACATAGGCACATGTTTGGTATTTTACTTTGTTCTCTGTGACTCTGCTATGGCAAAGTAGATGTAGGCTATGATAATTATATGGAGATGTATGGAAATGAAAAACTACCCCTATTGTCACCAGAGTACCTCAGAATGCAAGCCCAGCAGTTTTATTACATGGAAATGAGGGAAGTGATTGCTAACAGAGTAAACTGACTATAAAATGCCATTTTGCTGAGCTTAATTTTAGTATTTTCTCTTGACCTCCATCACTTTCACCTGTGAGTGCCTGTGACATAAACTGACTGATAATTGATCCAAATGATCTTGTCGTTTTTGTTGAAGCCCAGCATTAAGATGGCTGATCTGGTCAAATTTACATTGAATAAATCTTCAATGACTATCTCTTCTGAATAAATGAATGAATTATTACTGGGAGGTAAATTTCTGTGTGGAGTTTTGTTAGAAGACAAAGTTTCAACTTTTCATCAGTGCCACACAGTGGTAAACATTGTCCTGTCCCAACACCTGAGACATGTTGTCGACATTAAATCCAATATAAGATGATATTTCTCATTTTCACACCAAAGGACAGGAGAGAAAAAGGAAGAAAAATTGGAATATATTTCTCATGGGGGTGATGGAAAAAATGAGGCAGGAGGGATGAGAACATCATTCATTCTGTAAGGAGAGGAGCTAAAAGAGGAGAATTGATATGGACATAATTCTCTTAGAAAGATTGAAAAAATGTGGGGACAGAATTTACACAAAGAAAGAAACAATAAAGACATCTTTCACACACAAGGACAATGGATATGGAGGGTGGAACGAAAAAAGATTTCATCCACAAGAGGAAAAGGAAACATGAAGGGATGATAGAGAGCGTATCGTTAAAAGAGACGGAGAGGAAACAACAACAACAACATTATTTTAAAAAGTCAGAAAAGATTAACAGAAAGAGAGAGGACATACATTGTACTAGACAAATCACAAAACAGAGAGAAGTTCTAACTTTTCTTTTTGCAACTCTTTGATGAGAACAATTCAGTGTCATTCACTGGTCACTGTCAGAACCTTTCGCAGCAATGCAACTGTCTCTGATAACTGGTTTACTCAAATCTGGGTTTAATGAAGTTTTAAAGTTTTAATCCTATATTATTAATTGTGGTGCCTGGCTGGTAAAGCGTGTTGTCAAGAGGCATTGAGGTTCCTTTACTGCACAGGTGTCAAGCTCCACTCCTCAAGGGCCATTGTCCTGCTTGTTTCACAAGTTTCTCTGCTTCAGTACACCCTGATACAAATGACTTTGTCATTAGTGGACTTGTACAGGCCTTCATGACATGCTGATGATGATCCATTAGTTCAAATCAGGTGTGTTAATGAAAGGAAACAGCTAAAACATGCGGGGCAGCAACCTTTGAGGACTGGAGCTGTGCTTATTGCAACCCTAAACCCGTGAAACATCAGCAGCTTTAAGGGTGGAGAGAAATGTCTCAACTAGCCCAACCAGGGTGTGACCACAGAAAAAGTATACTTATGCTGATTTTAGCGGCACTAAAAAACTACAAGTGTTACATACAATTATACTGTGATGAGTATAATTATTACCCAGATTATTCCTATTGCTTTCTGTTCTGTGGTCCAATGAATATTGCTTGCATGAGCGACATTTGATTATTGTCTTACTATATATTTTTTGAAGATAGGTGGGTAAATGATTACAATGATGAATAATGATGTGGATCAAGTTACAAGGTAATTGATAATGATTTTTAAAGTTAATGAAATATGGAATCTTAAAGTAAAATTTAATCTTTTACTGCCATAAGTACAAAAATGGGAAAGTTGGGAAGTTCCTCTGTAAGAAGGAAGAAGACTCCAAATGTGAGCAGCAAATAAAGTCCTTGTTAAATAAGAGTTGGAATGTTTTCTAAATAAGGTAAAAATATTTTTAAAAAAATACTTATTATTGGTCTAACGTTGGCATAAACTGTTTCAGGGAAGGTGATAAAAGTTAATATACAAAGGCTGAAGAATCTGAAGAATTATCATCGGCGCTGATAATTCCAAAACAAGACCCTGCCAGATGAGCCACAAGCCAGGGGATCTCGCTCAAATTTAGACTCAGCTTAAACTTGAATAGCATACTGTTGCAGAGCAAATAAAAAGGGACCTTGCTGTTTTCTGCGACTGTGCAGTGATAGATGTATCCAGCCTAAAAGGGAAGCTCCACTATGTTGGCACCCGGAGTATTGCAGAAGTTCCCTTTAACCACCCGATGGTCGTTGGAGGAACAGAGAAAAGGAACTGAGTTTTTAGTATAATTTTTGATACAAAAAAATATTTTTTATCCTGTAAAAGAGCTCTCAGTATGGCTGTAAAAATCTTTAGTCGGTCAAAACCAGACTCTCTGTGACTCACAGTTCCAACTTTGTGAATTCAAGTGGATTTAACTCAATATGGACTAAATTATGAGGTAAAATTGAAAATCTAAATAACTAATGATTAAAAAAAAAAAAAAAGAGTTGTGCACTCTGTCCAACTTACATCTGCAATAAAAGCATAAGCCTGCAATTAAAGTCTAAAAAGGTATGGGCACTGATTTTTTTCCAGTCCTTAAAAGGTTTGGTAGCTCATGTTATAGTTTGAGCAGGAACATAAGAGATACAGGTAGCTTTATCCAAAGAAAATTAACAGATTCTTGTATCTTTATATCCTAGATATTGAACATATCCTGGCCTTTACCAAAAGGCAGTTCCACCGAGCAGAGCTGCCATTATTGAGCGTGGTAAGCTCAGTGCTCGGTACTCGGTATGTTGACTTCTTGGTGCTGAGTCTGGAGGAAGTAGAGTCTCACACCCAGATGAAGGCAGTTAGAAGTTAGATGTATCTCCTCACATTCTCAGCTTAAACCAGAGTCCCCTCACTGAGAGATGAACCAGCTATTGTCTGGAGAAATTGCCATGAAATAATGTTCAGTTTGAAAAATTACAGTATCACTGTCACAAGAGTCTCAGTCTTTGAAGCCCCTTGCAAAACTGACCTCTCGATCAATTGTTTCAATGTAAAAGATATTATGTAGACAGATAATGACTGGTTGTTGCACTAGAAGAATCCCAATTTAAAGTAACCGACGATGGCAAAAAGCAACAATCAAAGTCATATCTAAACTCAAACCCTTCAAGTAGCTCATAGATGTTTCTGTCTCTGGAAACACAGATCAATGTGGTCTCTGATGCTGTTGCTTTATTTTGGGGGAACAAAGGACCTAACAATAAAAAAAAAATTTAAAAAATCCTGCTTTCTGTGGTTGTGCTAAGGCAAAGTAGCCAAATGTGCTGTTCCCTGATGTATGGCCCATTTTTGTAAATAGGTAAAACCTATTTTAGTCTTGAAGCCCTTTGTAGAGCCTAGACAAGGTTAGAAAGCTGTTTTATAAGTGTAGACCATCTTGCCACTGCATTTAAAAGTATATATATAGATAAACATAACGGTAACACTGGATTCTGTGTAATGCTTCTGGCAGATGCTGTCATCATGGCATGGGATTATGTATGCTCTCCACAGGCAATCTGCCAACCTTAATTTCTGGGTGCATTCTTTTCATCTAAAGCACAAACGGAGAGGTGAATTTCACAGTTGAATAGGGCGATGATGAGTTTTTACTCTATTGTCCCCCAATGTATGTTTTTGCTTTTGACTGGCTTCTGTGTATGAGGTTTTTGACCAGGTTCAAGCTGTATAGCTGCAACTTGATTGGCTGATGCATGAGTTGACAGGAAAAGTTGCAAATCCCCCAAAGTTTTACGGAGGCAAAGCAATGCATGCAGCCCACAATTGATTTTGTCAACAGACGTCACCACATTCAAAGTCTTAAGAGACAGACACAGATAACCCTCCATGTATCCACATGTTTCATGTTAGTTCTTGTATTAACACTGAGCTTTATGATTGTGTGTGAAACTGGGATGCAGGGAATTATGGGCTGCCAGTGGATATGTTGGCTACTGTACCAGCAATCTCTTGACATACACTCAACACCCACTATATCAGGTATACCTGAATACAAAATACAGTGCACGCAGAGGTAAATGTACATAGAATATATAAAATGAGGTGGTGAGTTTATAAACAGTACATACATATACTCACCACTTTATTAGATATACCAAGTGTATCTAAGAAATTGGCCAGTAAGTGTGTGTGTCTAAAGTAAGATGTGTAAGGAGGCAGTGAATTTGTGCAGCAAACTGGAATCTGGAAAGACTTTTGATTGAGTGATGCCCACTCAAAAGCTTGTTTATTCTCTGTGTAATGAAAGTGCTCCTGTCATCTCTTCCTGTTCCTTGGCAGAGGTAAAAATAGAAACTGACAGGAACAGGAGAGGATAAAGATGAGAATTTGACAGAACACCGACAGGAAGCAAATACAAGATTTTTTTCCCTGTTGGAAGGATGTATTACATGCTGAGAAATGCGCTGCCTACTGTAAGTCATTATTTGTCAGCAAAATAATGAGAAAAGAAACAGATGCAGCTGCTTAGCATTCAGTTTTATTGAGATGCTGGATTCTTTAATGTTTTCCCATTAGGAACTCTTGTTGTGTTTTAAATAAAATCATTTGTTTTGAACCTTTTTTAATTCAGGTTTTCTGAAACCTCATTATACACCTGTGATTCACAAAAACACTCGAGCAGTCTTCAGAAGTCATTCAGTGTGATTTTTGCTGCAGAATCATTTACATTTCTGATATAATCAGCTCCTATAACTATTGTCAACATTTCTGTTTCTCTCACACGCAAACACTCACACTCTCACATCCTCTCATCAAAAGAGCTCTTCAGTGTGTGGGGAAAAAAGAAAATCTAATAACCTATGAATTTTCAATGAATACAATCGGGAAGAGGAGAGGAGCAGATTTAAGAAGGACAGGTGGGACATAAAGTCTTCAGGGTGAAAAACAAAAATAAGATGTTGAGAACAGGAAGAAAAGATTGAAAATGGGAAGGAGAAAAATGCTGAAGGTAAAAAGAGGAAAAACTTCCACTGTCAATCACCACAAAATAAAAAAAAAAAGAAATCAATCAATTGCGCAGTGGAAGAGTGCAGCAAGTCACGTTTAATACTCTTTATCCATCGTTTAAAAGTGTGTTGGATGAAAGTCTTCCTGCCATTTATGTGCTCATATGAGAGAAGAAGGATGAGTGAAGGAAAGAAGGCTGCAGAGAGAAATAGTGGTGTTGGAGTGAAAATGGGATTTGTAGCCACACACACACACACACACACACACAAAAAAACTCATCACAATAGATCTTTGGTGAATTGGAAATGTGAAATATGAACATGACAAAGGATTTGCGCACACTGTTGCACTAATCTTTACAAGTCTGATTAATTCAATCCAGACTGTTGTGTACAGAGAGTTTTCAGACCCTTGAGTTGCCCAGATTTTGCTATTTCAGGCTTGACATTAAATGTTTTTTTCCTCTCACCATAATACACAGAGTTGTCAACCATAGCAAAGAAACAAAAGCAAAAAGGTTATTTCAGTATTTGGTGAAATTATTGAATATAAAAGACTTAAATATTAGCACTTGTTTTATTCCAGTCCTCTTGGCAGGCAGACTTTCAAGTACAAGCTTGCTGGGTTGACAACATCAATATAGAGCCATGTTCAGATTTCTCCAGAGGTGCTCCTCTGTGCTCAGGTTGGGACACTTCAGGATTTCACCTCTGTATCTTCTTACTGGGAATCCTATATGTTGTTTTATTCAGCTGTCAAACTCAGCTACAAACCAAGATCCTTCCAGGAACACTCTTGAAATGGCATTCACTCAGAAATGCTTTATATTTTATGAACCTACTTGTCCTTCTATCCTGACAAGTGCACACTCCCTGTCATGTTTAACTATAGGCATGGTGTTATTGAAGTACAATTTAATGCCTGGTCTCCATCTTATATCTCCGCTTTATTCTTTTTGCATCCTGTCACAAGCTTTAGATTTCTTGTGATTGGCATGACAAAGTGTTGCACTGATGGTTCTGTAAGGGTCTCTCCAGAAGAATATTTGTTTTTGCTACCTTGTTAGTTATCTGTCTGATCGAGGCCCTTTCTTAACCATTACTCAGTTTTAGCGAAGAGGGAGGTTCAGTTGGTGGGTTAAAACTTTCTTCACTTTAAAATGATGGAGTCTATTGTGCTTTTGGGTACTTTCGATGAAGGAAAAGTGAGAGCCTGGGTATAAATGAAAGGTCTCCTGTCTGAGAGTCAAGTCCCACAAGGTGTAGAAGTGCCACAAAACAGCTGTGCATTCTATTCAATGGACATGGTCCCACCAGAGGTGCTATGGGGTAGTTCGGACTCTTTCCTCTCCGACAGTTATCCATGTCAAGTCTAGGTAGGTGGAAGAAAAAAAGAGAAGAATCCCTGCCCTCATGTTAGACATTTTTAAATGTGACTATGAAAAAAAGTAACTGCTGTTGTGTTATATGTGCCACCACCAAGAACAATTTTTCATTTTTTTACATGTGCGACACAGCTATGCCTTCTTGCTTGCCCCTGTATTAACACAAACCACACAAGAAGACAGTGTTGAATATGGATTACATATGGTGTAAGGGGACAAAGTGTGAGAAGATCTGGGAACTGCGTGCAGAAAAAGAACCAGATGTTTTGTGCCATGCTACTTCCATGTGGCCATGCAAGAAAATTTTAGTAGAAACTTAGGTCTTAGTCATCCAGATGATAATCTATTAGTTCAGATGTGAATCACCATCATTATTCTGTTTATCTCTGATTTTCAGCTTTCACATTTCTACAGCAGGCTCTCCCAAAGAGAGTCTGGCTTGGTTTGTGGTATGGCCACTTATGTCTTTATCCTCTCTTTCTCAGAACTTTTAAGGCTGAACATTTTTGCTGATATTCTTCCACATGTGTTTACACAACCCTAGGGTCGAATGCTGGGATATTTTTGGTGTGCAGCTGTTCCACCTCAAGAAGGATCAACAGAAGCACAAAAAAAAAACAGGAAGAGACTAACTGTGTGTAGAAGCACAAGCCAGTGTTGCAAAACACTGCTCTTACGAAAGCTGCTCTCATCACTCAGATAATTAATGTCAGTATACTGGGCATATGCATATGCTGATGTAGCACTGATTCACCTCCGTTTGACCTCTGTGACTTTCCTAAAAAGAGCAGTGGTAGCTTAATGAACATAGGTTTTTTTGCACTGACATGGTGCAATTGCTGTCCATAATGAGCTTTTGTCTCACCAGTCATTGAATGTGGGTAAATCCACATTATATTCAATGACAGAAGGAGTCTAATTAATTGTAACTTTTAAGGTCATTTCAATTAAAATGGATGTGAAAAAAGTACAGCAAACTCAAGTGTGTCTTTAGTACTGTTACTAATAGTTGTAAAGACAGTCCTGACAAACCCCTCAAATGCATCAAATACACTAGATATATGCCACTGGTTTGATTTAGTGGTGCACTGACATTTATCTTGTTCCTCTTTGACTTGTTTCAGTAACTGTGCATCCCATTGGTGTAACTTGGCATTTTCCCCTAAGTTGAATATGTACAGACACCATCCAGTTTCTCAGATATGAAGCCTGAGGTCAACCCACTATGCATCTCCAGATGATCTTTTAGAAAAGTTAATCACCTATCTTACAAAGACAACTGCGTTTCATGCTTAAAAAATGAAATGAGATGCCCTTTATGATGTGACAGCCTAGTCACACGCTGACTCATTGTCACTCTGATTATTCAAGTCTAAGACAATGGGTAAATGGACTCTAAAGTAAATGCTCCACCACAGTGTGAAAAAATTATATTAGAGGAATAAACCAAAGGTTTAATATACTTTGATTCAGTTATTAATTCATTCTAACATAATATTCAGCACTTTACTGCCACTGGCATGTATAATACGTCACTGCCAAGTTGACATAAACTTCAGAGGTCAATGGAAAATGTAATTTTGAGAGACTTATGGAAATGAACTCCTAATAAGTCAACATTTGATCTGTTTAAGGAGCAGTGGGAAAAGAGTGAAAGTACTCCATTCAGGAAGGGAAGTAATTAACACGAAGGAATCCTACTTTACGTACACAGCTTCTATTAATAGGGAGGCAGTGAGGAAATTAGCCTCTTGCTTCTTGTGGGAATTGTTCTGCAACAAGCTTTAAAGGTGCTTAACCTTTCCACATAGTAGCATCTGTGCCACATCGTGCAGTAAAATAGAGGACCTGCACACAAGCACATACAGAGGGAAAAAAGAACTTCAAAAAACTTACTGGGTGAACAAAACTTAAGGTGCTGCAGGGCAAGAACTCCAGGAGAGAGAAAAAAAAAATCTGAAAATAGGTATCCAAATAACCAGAGACAGGCTGATCTAAAGCAGTTAGGAAGAGTTAGATCTGGTGAAATATGACAACGAAAAGCGCGTTAATATGTACCAACAAAACATAATCACAAATGAACAACAGCAGATATGAAACAAGCAAGTCAGGGACTGAGGTTAACAAATGATTTAAGCCAAAATTCAAGAACAGAACAAAAAGCAGAGACTATTACATATTACCTGGAAAGAGACTACTTTGTTTGTGAAAGATGTGTTTAAGGAGAGGTAAGATTAAATCTTGAAAACAATAAGGCAGAGATGGTAAGCTACCATGTTCCAGGTGTCTTCTAACTACAAATATATGATCTGATAAATGAACTGTACCTACAAACTTTATACAGCAACAGCAAATGAAATAAAGCTGCCTATTTGCATCAGCATTCACACCACTTAGGCGAATATGACCTGAACTCCAACTATGAAGTGTTAAGTTAATAGATGGTTGCTGGACCCAAGAGCAGACGATCGTAAAAGTAAGTTCTTTATTGCAAGTCTTGATATTCGGGAAAGATGGCCACAGCGATGATCCCATCCCATACAGCTGGCATTGCATGGCTCAGTGCAGACCGAGTGATTCCTGACTGGTCTGCCAACTTCCTTTGGAAGGACCCAGTTGCCAGGAAACCAAGTGTGCTCAGCACTTGTAGGGGAAGAGGTAGTGCGTGGCTCCTCCCTTTACCTCTCTCTAAAGTGGGACCGAAATCAGAACAAAGATCCAAGAGGATGGGTCTTGGAAATCTGAAACAGCTCACCAGCCAGTCATTATCATGGGCCAACAAATCATTGTGTTCCCTTTTCACTCTTTTCTTCCTGATCTTGCCATTTACAATGTCCTCTAACAGAGCCAAGGCTGCCATTGTTTTTCAACATTTTGCACATGCTTTTATATGTTAAGACTATGTGGTTAATTGTGAAATTGTTGCCATTCAACTCATGTAACTTATTTGGTGATTTGGGGACTGCTGCTTCACTCCATCTCCACAGAGTGTCACGAATAGACAACACCTTACAAATGTACTTACGGCAACCTTGATATGTGCGTGGCAAACTGCAAGTTTCATGTTCCTTTTACTTTTTGAACATCTAACCAGGAGTGTTGAAAATCGCATTTGCAAGTTTCTTTTTTTTTTCCCTTTTTTTTTTTTGTGCCACACTTTTCATCCATGAGGCCCAAGGACACCTGAGCCAAGCCTGAGACTGTACTGTCGGCACTTTCTCCTGAGCTACTACTGCCCCATCTGCATTCTCTGAAGAAACATTTCCACCAGACAATGGAAAAAAAAAAAAAAGTCATAAGTGAGTCAAAGCATGGCGCAACGCTTCAGGGATGACAGAATCTTTGATTGATCGCCTCTGTGAGCAGCAGGCCCTCGCCTCATAACCTCTAATAAATTTCCACATGTTTCATCATTAGTGGTAATATAAGTATTACATAGACTTAAGTGCACCATTTATTCCTTGTTTGCTAAAATGCCAGAACATTTACAAAGTTTATGTTTTATTACATAGATTTTTATGTCAGAGTTTAGGCTCTATCGTAAGCAATCTAAAAACCCCACAGGGTACCATTTCATTTGAACACTGATGGCCTTTACATTATCATAACATTGTTAAACTAAGCTGTCTGCAAACTGCTGCAGAAATGTTTGGACTTAAAGGTTTCCATTTGTGGCTTTAACATAATGGCAGTCAAAATAAAATTGAGCACATTTACAGTGTGAAGTGCACATCAGAGATGCTTTTATGTGAATGGTTTTCTATGATGCTCATTATTAGTCATGGTTCCTTTTTTGGATTTATTTTTCCGTCCTGGTTTTGGTCTCATTTGTGTTAAGTAAAGTTTTCATGCGGAAGCCAAATGTTTAATAAAGTACACCAGCATGTTGCTGAGATTTATTTTTAGCACTCAGAAACAAACTAAATATAGTTTAGTTTTATTCCACTATATTGCTTGTTTGTTGTGGCACAATTCATCTATTGCAATGCCAGCTTAATACTTCAGAGAAATATTCTTTTGTCCTTCAGTTACAGCTTAGAAAAAAGGACATTAAAATTGATTCAGCTTTGTTATTGTGAAAAAGTTTCTGGATTTTAATGTGCAATCACACAGAAACAGGAAAGGTATCTCAGCACTGCAGGGACCTCACTGCCTTTTGGAAGCAAAAGAAATTCACCACTTTCTTATTAAATTAAACTGTCCTTCAAATTATTTATTAAATATTCTCCCCTCTGAGCTGTAGATTCTGGCTCTGAAGAATCTGCATGGTCAGTGTATAATTAACTTTAAAGGTCAAAGGATCCATCTAACTTTCAATTAGCCTCTAACCTCCTGAGGAATGAACGTGCGGTTGAGTCTCTTCTGCGCTGTCGGATGGAAGCCTCCTACATCAGCAAAACTAATGTCTCCTCGATCTGAATTTTTACCCCATCTAGTCACAAAGTTGGATTTGACATTTTCATGTGTTGTAAATTCTCTTCTTTTTCCTTACTCTGTTTATATAATTTTTTGTTTGTGCATTGTGTGAAAAAGATTTGAAATTAGTTGGATTGAAAGTGCAAAAATCTAAATTGTTTCTATATTATCTTTGCCATATTTTATTTGAAAACTTCTTGCTTACACGTGAAATAATGAATCTTGGCCAATTCTGCAGTTAGCTTTGCTGAAGGTTAGAGTTTCAGCTTGTCAGGATCCATTGCTCTTTGGTATTGACCTAAATATTCTTCAATAGTTTTGACTGCAGCATAATTGCTTTGTGAAAATTTTCATGTAACAGAGAAAAAAAAAAGTAGAACAAGTTTGAAGTGGAAGGAGTTGAGTTGAGATGTCTGCTCCATTTCTGTTGTGTTTGTTTACATGACAATGGTAGCAATAAGAAGCAAAGACTCAAACTCAGAGGGGATATTAAGAGGTATGAAACTTCTCTCTTTCCAACATTATCAGCACAGACTCAACTCCAGACACCACCCGGTGGTTTTTCAGGACTGTGCTGCAGGATCTATGGCACTTGTCTCCGCAACATAGACATTGCCAGAAATTCTTGTTACATCCTCATTCTCCTGGTGGTGAAGACACATGAAACCAGTCAAAGTCCCATTAAATTACCCTGGAAACCTACTGACTGTAACTCACCTGGCTCCTCATGACAGTCCAGTGGGGTTTAAGAAGCTGTGCTGCATTGTCATTAGTGCATATAGTTTAACCTGCAGAAGGGTAGCTTGAGCTCAGTTTCTGTCCTCAAAAATTGTCTCATCAACCACTAGAGGTGTCTTATCCTGTGCTTTGCTCACAGATAATACAGATAAACTTTAAGAGTTTTATGTCACATCATTATTATACAACAGACTTAATATTTATACTTCGATCCTAATAGGCAAAATATTACAAGGACTATAACAATTGACAACAACTGTTGTTGGGGCTGTTAGGACGTTCTTTCATGTCTTGTAAGTCCGTGTAACTTCAAGTGGTCCTCAAAGTATCAAGTCATACCACTAATTATGAAATCAGGACAAGTCAGACAGAATGCTTAATGGTGGTTGAGTTAAAAATCATCATGCCAGCTCTCTCTCAAATACTTTCATAACAGGATCTGATATTCTGTGTTAAATTCTGTCCAATATGTATACCTTATTAAATGTCATTAAAGCATTATTTTCAGTGGATGTGAAATTTTTTTTAGTAAAACAAATTGTCTTATGTGCTTGTGCCAACACTACATGATTAACACAAATAATGTGGCATATTTCTAGTTTCCTGCTGGGTTATTTGATCTCTCTCTCTCTCTCTCTCTC
>JAOWBL010012750.1:0-35198 GCA_028564865.1 Zenarchopterus dispar | reverse complement strand
TGGATGTATGTATGTTGTAGACATGATAGTGAGTCCAGTAACATAGTTTAACACCCATCAAAGGAAAGAGATGGCAAAGAATGATTATGAAGCTTGTGTCAGCGTTTCATCAGAAGGATATGACAAAGAGACAGACATTTGATTCAGAAGGGCAAGAGAAGCTTGTGTTATCATGAGTTAGTGCATGCGTGTTGTAGTTAGATAAACTTTGAGGATGTGTTTTTGTACAGACAGACCAAAAAGTGAGACTGAAAAAGTGCAGAGCATTGGGCTCTGCAGGCGGGCGACTCTCCCTGAGGCCGAGAGGACGATGAAGTAATCTGATCAAAGGGAAAGTAGGTAGAACAACACAAATAAATGATCTTATACCACTGGGCTGTGAACCACCAGAAATATAGCAGCTTTATTCTATTTTACTCTGAGAGCTGGATCAAATAAAGTCTTGGATGGTTTCTTTGTCAGACTGTAAGGTGGCATTTTTTAGGTGTCAGATTGTGTGATAGATATCAAGTGAATCCTGCCTCCGATGTGAATGCACATCTGCAACATAGTCCGTTGCATGAATGCACTCTGCTTTTACAACTTGTGTGTACAAACACTCCCCATGAGCTGCTACATTTCCAGTGCTACATTTGAGACACTTTGCAATCAAGATGGATGTGGAGACACATTGAAAATATTGGTGAGCTATGGGAACATTTTTTGGAATTGGGAACATCAGCATCAGAAATTTCCTCCTACCTCTTACCTCATAAAAGCACAATGTGCGGGGTGCCCATTACATCAGATTTTGACAAACACAAAAGTATAGCAATATTTTTCAGACAGGAGCATTTTTCTTTTTTTGTGCATTCTTTATTTTAGACTGGTTTAGACTGATATTACGATTTGAGCCCTGCCTCCATAATAAAACCTGTGCACCTCCTACATTTGCTCCATGTTGGTGCAGCAGATCAGTAAATCATATAAGCAGCAAGTAAGTTGTCAAGCAAAACTAATCTTATGCCCGAAACCCAAAGTACCAATTTAATCTAAAGTTAAAGTAAAATGACACACTAAAATTCAAAAGTGTTGCTTATAATAAAATTGGAGTGTTTTGTTACTAGAGGGATATTCATGTGTACAAGAGTGAGAACAAACTCAAATAACAGTATCCTGGACTGAGTAACTTGTGATTAAAAGGTATTCTAGCTTGTTCAGAAATGTACTGGATCTATTAAAAGTTTGTTGGTTGTGAGAGGTGGAGATTACACAGGAAAACTTCTGCATAATGTCCAAAAAGATTATGCATTACACTGAGGTGTCTATTTCTCAGATAAGTCTACATCTGCCATGACCTTCTCCTCTGTTTCTATCAGTTTAAACTGTTATTCTGAAAGTGTCCCACCACACTGATCTATATAAATGCATTGTTTCATCTTATATTTGCAGAATCTATGTAATCCAACTAAAGTGCAGCTAAATAACAGTTTAATTTAATTTTTTTTTTAATTAACAGAGATGCAGCACTTTTTGCTGCATCTCTGTATAGAAACTGCTTATAAATGTGCTGCACAGAAACTCTACACCAGAACACACCAACCCTCCCATGTTTATGCCTGCACCTCACCTCCATTCCCATAGCCGTTGTGGGGTAATACTGTTACGGTGGCATCATGGCTGTCCAGCGGTGTGGTCCCATCAGCGTCGGTAATGTCAGGCTCCTGTAAGCTATCATCCTCCACAATGTGTAGCTTGTCCTCATCATCAGAGTCTGAACTGGCCTCCAAGCCATTGTTGAAGTTTGTCACTGAAAAAAAAACAGATGAAGATGAAGGCATTTGAATGAGGTAAGCATACTACTTGACATAAGATTTTAGTAACAGAACCAATAAGATACTTATTCTCAAACAAAACATTGAAGAGGTGGCTGCAATTAGCATTTGATTCACATTTGCAGCGCATAATAACACCATTAAACCGAAGCACAATGAGAATCTGAGGTGCATGAAAGGAAAACAGCTACAACCAGAACTGTGTTGCTCATTCATACATCTCAGAGATGACACACTGAGAACTTAATATATTACAAACTTGTGTGTGTTTCAACTTGAAATAGAGGATTTGTGGGATGTATGACACATGTTGTGTATATACTTTGCTTACCACGCTAAAAAAAAAAAAGACTTTTGTGATCCATACATATTATTAAGTTATCTTATTTATCATCACACAGGAGGTGCAAGATTACAGAGAAAATGTATTTGTATTTGCAATCATTCCTCCCATTCTCCTCATTTGTCTGAGATCAGGGTCTCGTTCTGGTGCATCCAGGAGAAGTAAAACTGATTTCAGAATACCACAGACAAAAAAAAAAAAGAAAGAAGAAAAATCAGCGTTTTTGTGCAATAATTTTGAGGTTCAATTTGAGGGGGGTAGAAAACCATGAAAAAAAAAAAACATTTGTAAAGTGGCAACAGTTATTGAAAAGACAGAAAAATAATTCTGATTTTGACAATTTTACCATCTTAATACTACTTTTATAAAAGAAAATAGCTTGTTAAGCCTTATGTTACAGTTCCTTGTTGCACATCATGTTCAACTTAGTGTTTTTGTCAAAAAAGGAAAATATATATATATATATATCAAAATAATACATCAGCATCAACATTTTAATCAGTCTGTGGCTGGAGGTGCTGACAATTTCTCTCCTCACACAGAGAAGACATAAAAAGGACAAATGGGAGCCTGAAGGAAAATAATCACTTGTTTATCAGCCTCAGAAACCAGATCTATTTTACACTGTGCTGCAGTCAGTGAGTTTGTCTGTGAGGCACGGCCTCTTAATGGGAGCTCACTTTGAAAAATGGACCATAAACTGTTGTGACTGAAGTCCCCAGAACAAGTGTGTACCTGTATGTGCTTGTGTGTGTTTGTTGTATGTGTTCAGCACTGAAGTTGTAGATGGTGGAAATATGGTGATTATGGGGATTCAAGTGTTAATGAGCCCTATCCTTTAATTGCTGTGTCTGTGTAAATATATGTTGGAAAGTGTGTGTGAGTGTACATCTCAGCAGAGGTGCTGCAGATGCCTAACGAGGAGGACAGTTCAGTCTGGTGATTCACAGGTGACAGGTGCACACCCACCCACATGCAGACACACACGGTTTCAAAACCACAAAACAAGCTCCAGTTACGTGTGGTTCAGGTAGCAGCGTTAACCTTCACATGTACGCGCTGCAAGCTGGATTACACACTTACTATCGCCTGCTTTCATACAAACTGTGATGCACCTTTGTTTGGAAGCTGAATTGAAGCAAACCTGGAGAGTCAAACAGGGAAAAGTGCATATTTTTATTTGTTGGAGTTTAGGATGTGATACATTCCAGAAGATGGAGAGAAACGCTACATTTATGCCCTGTTCATTAACATTTATGTCCCGTTCATTAACATTTATGCCCTGTTCATTAACATCCATTCACATGCATCCTGATAATCTCAAATCTGTCTTGACTATTCAAATCTGACCCACCCACTCTATATGAAAATAAACTCCCACATCATTTTCATTTGTAAACACCAAGCATTCTATTATTTTTAACTGCCAAAAGGCAACAGCTGGAAGTAACTAGGGTAATTATTAAACATTTGCTCCAAACTTTAGTCAGTGACACGTACAATATACAAGGAAAGTTCCACAACAAACATAAAGAAGAAACTGAATGACAAAGAACTTTATTGTGGTCATCTGAACACAAAGTCAAATAAGTTATAGCCTGAGCTCGTTTAATGAGACCAAAACTTTCTGTCTCTAGGTAACACAACTCTGATAAACAACTTGCACTTGGGTCAAATCTGTCTTGATCAATTTCATTTTTTTTTAAAAAAAGAGAATTATGTTTGAAAGTAAACAAAACATATGTCCAAGAGACAAATTATTGAAAGAAATTTATATTGGTTTTGTCACTATTTACTATTTATTTACTTGTTTGCTAGCAAATCTAACTTCAACAGAGACACTTCCGTTTCTTTGTAAGCTGATGTAGTTAAATATGAATATTTGAATATCAAAATAATGTACGACCAGAAAGAGAAGTGGTAATTTAAATGGACCACTGTGATTTAAGTAGATGTAGATTAATACTGCCCAGCAGCAGGCATCCACCAATCTGTGCCTGTCTTTATTCAGACAAAAACACACATTATCAAGCAGACAGGCTGGTAGCAATTCCAATATTAGAAAGGTCAACACTCTGAGCAGCTTACAGTATCTCTTTTCTAAAGACCAGAGGCTGGTGAAACTGGTGTTCTTGAAGTTGCTGGCGCAAAAGGAAACCAGCTGAACTTGGATGAAACTGTGAGCTGGTGAAAATATCCAGGACAAATATTCAAATCTACATCCTTCACCAGATTCTGGTTAGTATCCTGCATCAAATACAGGAAACCTCAAGAACTCTATCTAACTCTAGTAAATGGATAGATGAAACTGATAATGGAATCGTAAAGTGAGATCATATAAGTGTGATTGTTTTTCATTAAACTAATGTATTTCTTATTACCTCAGTCAAATATCTGTCTATCACTGTAAGTCATTCATTTTCATAATTGACACCTTACTGATAAACTTTATATAAATGGGATGAAAGGCACACATCTAGGACATAAATATGCAAGGATTCATAATTCCTGCTTCTGCTGGTGTAGTTACCAAAGAAATAGATAGGGGGCAGCAATGAGTAGTGAGGGAAAAACAAGACAATGTGCAGTTATTATGGAAGAGATCCGTCCACATCATCATAACAATGCGTCAAGCCAACTGTTAATTCTCCATCTGGAGGTCTGCAAAGGGAGACGCCAGCTAAGAGAGGAAGAGGAAAGTCTAGACAAAAGCATTACTCCCTTCCTGACATCCATCCCTCCGATTAAGAATCTGTTCCATAAAAGGGCCCTTCATTATTACCTATAACTTAATGTTTATTCTTTTTTTTTCTTCTGCCTTTTTGAGTCTTAATTTTGTTGCCAAACATTACTTTTGATTGTGTCCTCTTCTGTTGGATGAATGAAGTCCCGAGTCATTCATCAGCACTCTGAAATCTTGGTTGATATAAAGTAGCATTTTTATGCAATATCTAAAGAGCAAATTAAATATCCTAGCTTGTTGTCCATTTTTAGCCTCATCCAAGCACATTTTTAGACTGCAAGTAATATATGCCTTAAAGCTTATTTTGACCTTAATTTTGTCTTTTTTACTGACCCTTTGTCTAAGTTGCTGTATTTGTTCAGCTTGGATAAACTGGATAGATAGACTACCACATACCACTGAAATGATAACTAAGCTTGACTTGTAAAGTGAATCACCAAAAGCATTTTGCTTTCCTTTCTATGGAAACAAAGGAAATTTCCTAAAAAAAAAAAAAAAAGAGAGCAATAAGTCAGAGGATGGAATTCATAATATCCTGTCCCCAATTTTTTATCCAACCATAATTTAATCAAGTGTTTCTAGTGAAATTAAAAAATAGATCTTTGAAATGATAGAACAGAATACAGAATATCTGGCTTAATAAACATCCAATAAAAACATACACCTGAAGGAAATATCTAAACATAATTAATGTAAGGAAGTTCTCCCCAATCCTATATCTACATCTGCTTCACACTGCTCTTTACAGTTTAATGAAAACAGAAGGAGACTGTTATTTATCCTAATAAAACAGTTTCTTGAGGAAACACAGACAGAAAATAGCAGCAGCAGTAGGTCACAGCGTGAGCATAAGACGACTAGACACACATCATGACACGTGACCCAAGAGAGGAAATGATGTGTGCGTGACGCACCACAACATAACTCTGACTGGACCGCACGGGCTCACAAGTGGGTCAAAGGTCAGCTGCAGTGCAGCAGACTGTGGGCAGGGAGAGAGAGGGTGGGCATGCTTGAAATAGACTACAATCAGTGTGCACGTGGATGTCAGCAAGTCAGGACTACAACATCCTTTATCTAAAGTTTAAAAGACTTTTTTATTGATTCTGCAGGGTTACTTAGAGCTACAACAATCACAACATGGTACTCACAAAGATGATGCTGATGAACAGAAGGGATCATGTCTGTTGTCTTTTGCGCTTGATTAATAAAAAGCTGAGGACAAGTTATATTCTATGACTGGACTGAGACAACAGATCAAGAGTCAGAGCATTGTCAAAATTCAACTCTTGGATTGCTTTGTGTCATAAATCCACTAGATCAATTTCCACTGGTGGCATGTTAAATCTGATTGAAGTCCATGACCAATCATGTTACAGTTTTCTCATGACTGAGTCAAATAATAATTAGGATTTTTGTTACAATCAAACAGAACTATCCTGATGGCAAACAAGAACGCCTATACATGTCATCGTCTAGACTTCTACTAAAACAACTAAAATCAACTTCATGGCGCTGGTACATGAAACATAGGATGATCAACAAAGCTCACCAGGTAAAATGTCTAGCAATATTTCATTTAAGTTTACAAAAAAAGTTGATATATTACGTTCTGGACCAAAGAACCACCCTGTTGGAACAGCTGAAAGCAACAATCAACTTGACTTTTTGTAACATTAACTGAAAAACAGAACTAATAAACAGAGGATAACTTATATCCATCAATACTTTTCTTAGGATGTGATGATTCACCTTCTCCAGCTGAGTAAACATTCATTAAACAGTACATGATTGAGAAACATTTTTATTTATGATTAATTTCTCAGAAGTCCTGAATACTGACAGACATGTTAGAGAAACAACAGCTTGTATGACAAGACCATTGCTAATTTTCTAGTGAATGTGTGTGTGTTTGTGTGTGAGTGTTTATTGACCTAGTGCAGCTGTGCAGCATGGGACTTCTGCCAAACCTCTAACAGACAATTACCCCACTGTGTGTGTGTGTGTGTATGTGTGTGTGTGTGTGACAGAGAGAGAGAGAGAAAGAGATAGCCAAACAGAGGAGTGTACCTCACTAAAGCTGCCTGTCTGCTACTAGATGTGACCAGACTTTAACATGGTGAGCAGCTGCAGTCGGTCGGCCCTCTTAAAGGGACAGTCACTCATTTTCTTTTTCTCATGGTTGACCAGCTAATGGGCCATTTTTAGTCTTTGGACATCTCTAACTTCTAAATGTTAAATTTGTATTAACAAAGCTTTCAAAATAATCAGGGTCTGGGTGTGACTTTTCAGACAGCATGTTATTTCCAGTGAACACCTTCAGATGCACTTCAATTTAATCAATTAGTCAAATTGACAACATAATGAACATATTAAGATAAATGCAGCTGCAGAATATGCATGCTTGTCCATTTCAGAAATGAGCACATTTTTATATATTGTGGTCAAGACAAATTAGTCATTTTTGTAGATGAAAATAAGGACAAAGGTAAGAATCTACAATTGAAGTTGAGTGTTTAATCACTCAAAAGATGATGTTATGTGTTGCAGAAAAGTAGCAGTCTCTACATTTGGTGGCACTGTTACTGCAGGCCTCCAAACTACAACCATTTAGTGGCATTTTGTGGAGCAACTACATTTTACAACAAGCTAAATCAGTGTCACATAGGACTCTTATCATCTAAAAACACCTCAATGTAGCAAGAATTTAGTAAGTACCTAAGCACATGTATGTGAGTGTGTCTCATGTGAATAAGACAAAAGGGAGCACTCATGTGAGCCTTCGGGCATAATATCACTAGGAGGGAACAATAGTACATGCGTTGTCATCTTTTTTGTGTCCGCTCAGCAGGCACTCTGCTGTTGCTCACACTCTGCACAGTGCTGTCAGTACATTTTTCAAAAGAAAAGATCATTCAAACCCTGCTGTGATGCAAATTTCTGATAATAAAAAGAAGTGAGGTTAACTGGGGAACTCAGTTAAAAAAAAAAAGAAAAAAAAAAGAGAGCTACTTCTGCCACCATGGAGGATGATGCGCAGGAACAGATGCCATGAGCAACTGCAGCCTGGCTGCTCGCAACATTAGAAATTCAGGAAATCCACTGACTCTGTGAAGAAAGAGCCAACAACATGTTCTGGGCTTCATTTCAACACTTCAAAATCATATTTAAAGTGAATTTCTGAAATCATGCATGCGCAACTTATTAGAAGTGACACAGATATGTCTTAAATCGGAACTTAAATCAGAATACAGCTAAACACATTAGAAATTATCTGACTTAACTCACTGCTGATAAATCCTATAATAATGAATAGACAGAAATCTCAGACTAATTCAATTTGACAGTTTAAATGAATGACCTTTTTCTCTGAAAGCACCACTTCACGCCCATATTTTTCTTTAAAATAAAAAAGTCTGGGGTTTTTTTCTTGAAAATTGTTTATATCTATACCTTTTATTCATTTGTAATGCAGACAAGACTGAAAAACCATGAAAGTGTTCTAGTGAAGTTAACTTAGATGACTCCTGAATTAGGAGATGATTTCAGTCAAAACCTCCTGATGTTCACAATCATTTACATGACTGGGCTGCAAAATTCTCTAACAGATTGGTGGTGTTAACTTTTGGTAGCTGATTTTTTTTTCAGTTTTTACATTTAATTTCTCTTTGTTCAGTGTCATCTTTGGAAAAGTTAAAATGTTCATGAATGAAGGACACTGCCCTTGTTTTTGGTGCTGTTGGAGTTGATCAGTTTTACGTGGGTTTCAGTTCTCCTCCTCCGTCACACACTGCTTGCATGTCACAGATGGGACAAGGTGGAGTCATGTGACTACATGTGGAGAATGCACATGTAGTGCATTGCATGGATAAAAGTGGATTTTAAGATATGCAATGATATGCAACCATATACAACAAAAGAGCCAACTATCAAGTACAGTGAAGGTAAAAAGTCTCAGAGAGTCTTCCAGGTTAGAAAAAAAAAAAAAGCTATGACAGAGTAAAAACAGCCCTGATTGCACGACTGGAAGATGTTAACTGTGGAGGCCTGAATCCTATTTCTGTGGTGCCTGTTAAAAATGGCTATCACGAGGTAAAACAAAGGCTTTGTCATCCACACAGACAGAAGGAGGTGTGGTCACCCCACAACACACTTCCCTGCCCACCTTGCTTTAATATAGCTGGCAACCTCTGGGCAAGCACACAGCGCAGCACAGTGCTGTCAACACATATGCAGGAAAGCCCCTGTGGTTGTAGCCAGAAATACAAGACACAGGCCCTGAAATACACACACCATCTGCCACATGTGTTTTATGTTCATACACAGTAACTGCAATCTTTGCTCTCTCCGGTAAGTCACAGAAGGCTAGCCTGTCTCAGGCGCTGCATGTGATGCTGCGTGTTAATCAGAACTCTCCAGCTGCTTCCTGCTTGGCCCAGGTGCTCAATCAGACCTTTTTCTTTCCCTTTCAAGGGTGAGCAACTGGACAAGCTAAAGAAAGGTGGACGGGCCTCCTCTGTCTGCACAAGTCCTTCAAACTTCACAGTACTGCAACTTTAAATGGGACTACAGGTGGCATCGTACTTTGAAAGTCTGACATGTCATTTAAAGCACTTGTTTTTTGTAAGTGGCTAGACTCTAGAAATGTTTCAGAATTTATTCATATCTTTAAAAGAAACGTATTACCATCACTAACATCACCATCGTTTTACCACTTGGTAGCACCCAAAGAAAACCTACTACTGAGTAAAACACTCAGAATTTGGTGTCTCTGATAATGATTTGCTAAAGTTCCAAGAAGTGAAAAGAATAAAACTATATCAATCAAAGTCATAATTAGGAGGTCAAAATCAATAGAGAAATTTACAATTGTTGTATCTCTATACTCAGTACATTTACCTGAGAATACAGCTCTTGATGACAGTAATTGAAGAGGGCTGAGTAAAATATAGCAAATCCAATAACAGGAGACTCAAACATGTTGGCATTTTCAGGCAGATGCAGTAGTTTTTCCATTGAATCAAATATTGTAGTATGAAAAACATTTTTATGTGTGAAACCGATTTAAAGTCACTTGTCCTAAACCAAATTTTAATGCCCACATTAAACATAGAAGAACAGGGGAGGAGGCACATGGAAAAATGTGTGATTTAAAAGAGCTCCCCTTGAAATGATCCATATCTCTAATAGTGATATTAAGACTTTTTAGTTTTTAGTGAGTGCATTTTAATGTTTTCAGAAGGTGAATATCACATCTGGCAATGAATAAAACTAAAAAAAGTTTGTGACAAGCTGTTTTAAAAGAAACATACAGACCTCTTAAATAATTTTCTAACTTCCCAGATGTTGCTGTGAGACTCTGAGGTAATCTGAGGAGTGGGTGACGTAAATTCCCCCAAAACTACCTTTTACTGCAAAGTGTATCTCACTGAGCTGTGACTCATAAGACAACAATTCACCTGACAGTATCACTAAATGTGTGTGTGCAGGCATGTTAAATAAGTGAAGGGTTAAATTCAGTGTAAATATAACTGTGGAGGCAGAAAAAAGATAGATTTGGATCTTATATATAAACAAACACCAGTTGAAACTTTACTGTGATAATAATCTTTATTGTACTGTTTGTACTCTTGTGATTTCAATCATTTCAGTGGCTTTATTTGAGGTACTTGTGTTTTAGAGATTACAAAGTTAGATTAAGTAAAACTAAACTCAAATTGCTCAGTTTTAGTGATGTCAGTTTAAGTCTTAAAATGAAGCAATTTCAGGCACTATGCATAAACCTATTTTCGTATTTATTTGATTTTATATAATGTGTGCGTTTGCATGTTGGACCTGCTCTCAATACTGAAACTAAAAAAAACCTGAAACTGCAGCTGACATTTGGTGGTCTGTCAGCACCACAAACATGTACAATATAGATACGAATGAGCACAAAAATGAACATTTGCTGAGAGCATTAATATTCACCAGGTTAATGACATGCACACTTGTAAATGCTGAATTTCAGCGTATGTGTAATGAGTCATGCTCTACAGGGGGTGGCAGTACACCAGAGTATTACATAACAGAGCTCTGATCTCAGTCCTGTTGCAGCTGCCTGGAAAAACTGCACTGCACCTCTGCACTTCATCATCATCTGTCTAATCAGGTGGACGTCATCAGTGAGTCACATTAACACCAGGTGATGAGTTATGGGCTGAGGCTGCAATGAGGCAAAACTTTTACGTGAAAACCCTCCAGTCATGTTGGTTTCTTTTAAAGGGGGCTTCAACTTGAAGAGGAGGCTCAATTTTTTATTTTGCTTGAGTTAAATTCTGCTGTCACCTCTGGCTATTTCCATGCACAAATAAAAGTTTAAAAAGTCTTGTGAAGGGAACAAAAGTTACCAGTTTTGTGCATGTGCTCTAATTAAAAATCTGTTTGTTTTTTTTGTTTTTTTTTTAGATGAAGCTTCAACTCAGAGGTTATTTTACACTTGTAAAATAACCAAACTGCATAAGCTAATTATGGTGCTCAGATTTAGCTGTAGTTATATAAAATACATTTCAGGAGTCACATCAGACAGCAGCATTTGGAGTCTTTTCTGAGGCACTACAATAAAGTTTATCAAACTAGATGCAGTTGTCATCAACAGTGTTAGGTATGAATAACTGGATGAGCTGGCCTTGTGTCACTCTCACTAACCTCATGAAACTGTTTACTTTCAAAACTACAGATCCCTGAGACTTTCTTGTGACACTGCAGCTCCAAATGTCTGAAGACGACAGAAAATTGTTGCCCTGCTTCTGTTGAAAATGGCAAAAATAACACCTTTAGAAATGAATTCAAATGAAATCTAAATGAAATATAATGAAAAGGACAGTCAAGCATTTCTGTGTGTATTTCATGCACAGCTGTGAGTGGCTAAACATTTGTGTTTAACACCAAAAAATTTAAGCATGAGACAGTTTTACAACTCAACCACAGCATGTGAAACTATCCAGAGTGCAGCACATCTGCCTGCATCACTTGAACAAAAGAAGACTGCTATCTGCCTGCTGAGCATGTGATGGCATTCAGTACATTCTACTGTAATGCAAAGACAAATCTATCATAACTTCAAAGGTCACATTTAGGCCTAGAAGTTCAGACAAACAGGGTTTCAGTGAATCCATGTCCAATTAGTAATCCAATACATTCAGTTGACAAAAAGCCAAACTGTTCATTTATTTTAACACCAGGGGTAATATTAATGGATTAGTTTGGTATTTAAATGTTCAATTAAAGGAAAGCACACTTATATATATAATTTTTTTTAACTCTGAGGCAGAGATGCAGGAATGGCAGTTTACTTTTTCAATTCCGATTTTTTTTAAGTGGTTTGACTTACAGATACCAATTTTCACCGACTTCAATTTTCTTTCTTAGAAGTATAATCAATAATATAAATATATCAACAATGAAATGTAGCTGAGGCTTTAGGCTGTGTGGTCTACTGGTTTTGTTTTTAGCCGTGTGCCCTTTGTTAGCTTACTACATTAAGCATGTTCAGCAGGGTAATGCTGTTGGATTCAGAGGTGCCACAACAGTGCACAATACAAGACTGAAAACAAGGAAGTTGAAGGGAGGTGTGCTATAAGTATGAATTGTGAATATTTTGGACTTCTTTCTAAAGCTCTCTCTTTATTTTCAGCAACAAAGTATGTCCAGACAAAGTTTCTCCTCATCAAAAACCAATGATAGCTAAATTTAAACATCTGCAGAATTTAACACTGGCACGAAAAGTCCGAATCTCATTTGAATTTAGAAAAGCAGACCGTGCACAGTACGACATCTCCTGTCGTGTATTTACTTGACAGGTCCTGTATTAAACAAGCAGGTATTTTAAAGTGAAACCATTAATTTTTATAAAATTTTAAAAAAAGAACAAAACAGTATGCTGCCTTCAGCGTTAAACTGGAAAGTCTAATATTTTTTGTCGCCAACCTAAATACATTGCTCTGTATTGCCCTGTATGTGACTCTGGAGACTGACCTTTCACCAAGTGGGGGAAGGGGGTGGAGGTGGGGGCACAACACAAAAGAAATTCAGCTTTTGTCAATGAAGCTTAACCGTCAGAAGTCCCAGTGAGCCTGAACGTCAGTAAAGAGCGATATTCACCTGCCACATTGGCAAGCAAATGGATGTCTGTGTATGTGTATGTGATGATGGATGTGTGTGTATGTGTGACAGTTCAGCGCGTTTTAACTCTCTGACAACAACTGAGTCAATCTCTAGCACAACACTGTTAAGATTCCTCCCTCACATGAACTTCAGATGTGGAGTATAAACACAGCTTTCACCTACAAAATCAACACATCAGTCTAACCTTATCATGTAAAATATAACACATCACAAATCTCTCTTCATTCACACACACCTCTCTTCCACATCCCACGGTAACAACTGTAACCTGAACGCACAGCTGCCGCTCTCATGGTAAGGAACATAATGGGAACTGCGTGGAGGTTAACCAGGTGAGTGGTCACTTCCTGTTTACTTTAGTACGTTTGTTCCTCCTGTTTTCCTCTCTGAACTAATCCTTGTGTTTTAGCTGCACCTTTACTCCGAACATCAGCCATACTGATTCAGATCTCTTGTTTTTTTCACACAATGATTCAATCTGCACTATAAATTCAACTAAAAGAAGGTATATCACATGGTGGATTTGAACGGCGTATAATTATGATTTAAGAGTGGAAGTCACACAAGTATTAAAGAACCACATGATCTAAACAACTATATTTGGATTATGAAAATAAAGGGAAAATTTGATTCCTTTTACAGCATTGAAAAAGGGAAACAAATCCCAAACCCTATGAACATCACATTTCTTTTATCTTTTAATTCAAAAATTGAGAACTATTACTCCAACTCTGTCTCTCAACAAACACCTCAGCTTTTGAAACTCCTTGAGAAAATTTAACTACCGGTACTAAATAGCAAGTCAACAGCCCAGTAAAGGAAGATGAATATTGGGAACCCTAAAAACCACAGTGACACCAGAAAAAGACGCATTATTAACTTGGAACCCATCGTCTCACTCGGAGATTCACCTTGCTTGACAGATTCAGTGTCAGGTCCAGCACTACTTTGAAAGCAGGTAGACACTTAAGCTCCTAGACCATTACATCCTCCAACTACAGGTTGTTCATTGTTACTGAGTGGATCTAACAATCACCCACTTCCTAATAGGTCGTATGTATTTCAGCAAATTGAGGGACAGCACTGAGGTTGGCGGAGAAGCACAGTGGTGTGCCTTTAGCAGTCTTGCCTCACAACAAGAAGGTTTCTCATCTGAGTTTTGGTTTGCTTCTTTGAGTGGAGATTGCATGCTCTCCTTCTAAGTGCGTGGGTTATTGCCAGTTATTCCAGCTTCCTCCTACAGTCCAAAAGCATGTATGGTAGGTTGACTGGGATAAGCTCCAGCCATCCTTGCAATGCTGACAAGTACCAAGTGGGTTTAAATGGATGGTAGGTGTGAGACAGCTTTCCTGCCTGTGTATCGATGAGCATATTTTGCATTATGATTAATCGTACTGTATGTATATTTGTGGAGCAAGCCCTGGTTCACCTCAGAGTGTTTATCCACAACAGGAAATTATTATAATTTTTTTTTTTTAATTTTAATCAGGGAATTCCCCTCTTACCTGCTTCACTTACAGGGGAATTTATGCACACAGGGGGGATGTCAGTTGTGACCTCAATTTTAGATTATAACTTAATCTCATTTTTGGTAAATTTCTTGAATTAATTTGAGAAAATTCCTATCCGTATCAATCTTCATCAGCTCATCATCACCCTGCATGATGAAATACAATAGTCACAGGGCAATGCATAAAGGTTTTCTGACCAAATAGACCAACACTGGTTTCATTTGTCACCTGCTCACTTCTGACTATCATCCCAGAGAGAAAAACGTACATAAGAGCTGCAGGTGGAAACTCCCTGCTACTGGTCCATTTCTTTTAAATGAGCGGGAGGAGGAATGGAAGTGCTCAGTTCAAAACGATGAGCCCCTATGAGCCTGCAGCCTCTCAGCATGTGTGTGTATGTGTGCACGTGAGAGAGAGGGATGCTGTCAGCCAAATAAGTTGCACCGTCATACTCGCTCATAAACTCCGTTCTACCTTGTACAGACACACACACACACACACACATACAGATAGGCGGTTCCCATCTTCTTTCACCACAGTTGCTGCAGAAGACGGCTTTAATTTAATTCAGCACTACAGTACATGCATTAATCTGCTCCATCAGGAGCCACACATACACACACTAATCTTCTCTGCCAGGAGGTTATCTATACCAGCTCGACACCTGGATTAAATGCTTTCATACACTAATCTATCATGGATGATTTATTATATATGGCTACTGTTTGTTAACTGATCTCCCCAGGCTTTACCTCTTGTCTGTGAATGAAGTCACTGATCGCAGAAGGTTAACAAATATACTATGTAAGAGTTAAACATTTACTCTCCACCTGAACCTGAAAAAAATATTTCCAAACATTTTTATGACATTTCTTTTTATATATATTTTTTGTATATTCTTGGATTAATACATTTAGGTTGTAAATAATTACTGGGACTAGTGAGTGTCCCACTTTTCGTCGAACAGTCTCACTAATTTCCACTTTTTTAAAATGATTTCCTATATATCCTAAAATTCCTTTCGATAAAAGGCGTGTGAAGACACACAAGCACCTTTAGCACGTGAAAAAAAACATAATACAATTAACTGTGATGAGATTGAAGGATGTGAGTAATCGTGGGTTAAAACCTTTCTCATAATCTAAACAAACCATCCAATATTAATGAAGTTCAAAGACTGGTTTTTCTGCCTCTTTCACAGTGGATTTCTGCATGTTTAACTGGCCTGTTGCATAACAGACATTTCGATTTGTCCTATTCGGAAAAGCACAGCTGTTACTAACTTTAACAATAGCTGTGTTATATTCAAGTATATTCAGTTGGCCACAACAGAGTGAAAATGGGTCTTATGATCCAGAATCAGATATCATTAGTTTAATTATTAACACTTGCACAGTTCTTACTCTGTGAATCATGAGTACAAAAAAGGACATGTCCAGAGGAGTACTTCCTCTGAACATTACAACATTCATTCATATATACTGAATTCTGTCTGAAGAATAGTTTGTTTTGTTTTTCTTTAAATGCTTCTGAGATTGAATGTTGAGATGAAGGACAGGTTTTAAGGAAGGGCCTAAACATCAGCAGAACATGGCTCAGTGTCTGCAGGTGTGTACGTCCAAGTCTGCCGTGCCAGGAATATGAGATTACGAGGAGCTGACCCTGTTTTCTAGTGTCTGAATCAGACCCATAGGGATAAAAGACTAGAGAGGTTACATGAGTAGCACTTCCAGAAAACACTCACATGTACAGTTTAACATCTGCTGCCACAAAAAGATTGACCGTACATACATACTTTAATGGTATTAAGTGGAGAACATAGTAATAAAACAAGCCCCTGCTATGTGAGTCCCCAGGAATTAGTCACCACCTTCCTATGTTGTCAACTTTGCTGGATCTAGTTGATTTTCAGACCATTTTTAAAACAACAGACAGAATGGAGGCGAGCAAAGCTCAATCTAATAGTTTGAGTTTCCATGCCAGTGGCCACACAAGAGCCTGAGCGACCAGAGAGCAGGTGACTAAGTTTAACTAAGATGCCTAGCTGTTATTGAGAGACAGACAAAAAAAAAAAAAAGCTGCATGTAGTCTACAATGCTTCTGTTGGGTTTAGACATTTCTAGTCAGGTTAGCAGGATCTCAACATTTTCTCTGAACAGTCCCACTTTAATCTATGTGAATTGTTAAATCATCTTCTGACTGATAGATAAGGCTTAAATGCTTACTGGTGGGAAGTATTTAGCCTTCTAGGCAACATACACATTTCATAAATGACAACTAATCAAATTTAGAGAGTCAAGGATGCACATCCGAACCAGCTATACATTTAAAGATGTGCAGATGGTGACCACCATGCTTATGGTTGGTCACCATCAGTCTCCACCACTCCCAGGCAGCTTTGTTTCAGTGAAAGACCAGGAGCAAGAAAGGAGAGCAAACAACCAAGATGAGGGCCCCACAGCACCCAGTCGGCTCTCCGTAGGTCAGAAAGGTCACTGCCCAGCCACTGGCCCCCAATGACTGTGAACAAGTAGTGACAAAGATTGCAGAGGCCACCTCCCGAAAGGAGGAGGAGACTGGAGGAGAAGTAGGCAGGACAGGTCAGAGTGTCGAGGGGGGAAGGAGAATCTATTACCTCATGGCCTAGCTGCTAGCTTGTGGTTAAAATCCAGTAATGCCTGTAGTTGCAGCAGATATAGGGACTCTTCCTCGGTGGCATCAATGCAAACACAAATTACATCAAAGAATGACATGAGGATTTAAAGTCAAGCTGTCTACCAACATGTTAGATGACTCCTAAAAAATATCTCAAATCTGGAATTCCAAAAGCAAACACAAAGTAATCAAATTTCAGTATTAAAAACAAAAGTGACCATGTGTTTCCCACAACTCCAAAAGAACCGTCTGCAGATGGTACTTTTTTGGATAATGCTCTAAACCAGGGATGCAACAGTGGTAGTATCAGAGTATGAACCACATCTTTCTAAGGGGTTCCTGCTTTCTTTCTCCAACCACATTGGTAGTAACTGAAATGCCCAGCTACCACCCACTGAGGCACAGGGCCCAAGTGCCTCAAGAAAAAGAAATAGTCTAGTAAAAGTGGAACATAATGACGTAAACCTTATTTGGGCTCGGTCAGGTCTAGTTTATGAGACATGCAGTTCAACCTTGTCAGAAAAAAACATATGTGATCAAAACAGGCACTTAAAGGAGTAAAGCTGTGCTTGTGTGATTAAATACTGCCATTTAATCATACAAATAATGAGGAATTAATAATTAAAAGCCATTGTGATGTTTTCAGAAAGTGACTTTACAGTATGTGTACATTAGGTAAACAGTAAAGGCGAAAAGAAAAAGCAAAAAAGTTAAGAAGATGCAATAGCAACCCTGACTTCTCTACAGAATGGAGCCAAATTTGACCAAGATTAGCAGGTGTTCAGCTTGATCAGGCGCTCATTCGCTGTGAGAGACACCAGATTATGTTTTAGTTACATTTTCAGGCAAAAATATACAGTATCAGCACACTTCTTTTTCTCATTTCAGACACTGATTCCTATTCATAGGTCTTCAGCCAGTACTGAGAACCAATGTTTGTTTTGTTTTATTTTATGATATTTATTACTAGTTGAGACCAGAGCATCACTCACATATCCCTGGCACAGAAGCCCTTCATTCTATGGCTCCAAATGTTCAAATAAGCAGCCAAATCTGACATTTCAAATGACCAACAGGGGCTGGTCTTCCAGGTCAATGAATTCTATTTTGGCCATTATTACTGTGGTTTTCCAGCTCTCTTTGGGAATTTTCTTGTTTCTGCAAAGCCAAATTATAGTTTGGTGCTACGATTCCTCAGTCTTCTCCTTTGAATTGGTAAAGTCCCCTATGCTCTTCCCCCAGATGCTTCCTCAAAGTCGTAATAAGGTTGCTTGTGTTACCTTTATCAGCATTTTTACCACCTCTGAAAATCCCAGACAGTATTAAACACCATCTGACAGACATCATTCTAATGCTAGAGAGCTGTATAACACACTTGACTGAGCAAACGCCCAATCTACTGAGACTTCAAACCATGTTCGACTCCTGGCCTGTGAGCTAAATTCAACAACTTATGTCTACATCTGCTGACTCAACGCAGGATGCTGCAAGACAAGGTTACATAAGGTTTTTGTTGATTTTATGAATACCAATTTATTTTGCTCTTTCATCTTTTATAAAATCAGCTAGATAATGAACGTTGGTGTAAAACATCAGCATAAAAACATTTTAAGGGGACCTGGTGCACATCTGGAGGAAGTCCTCTAAGCATCTTATTATCCATCCTCAGATCCCTGTGAAATGTGCCGACACAACGCTTTCCCTGCCAAACAGACGTGGCATGGTGTGCCTTATGATCAACAAACAAACAAAAAGCCAGATACGTGGCAGAGACACTAAAAACAAAACACTGGATGCACAGAGGAACTGAATTTTGCTTTTGCAGCTCATTAGGATCCTTCTGTGGGTGTGACAGATACTGCTGACAGAATATACAGGCCATCCCCTAATATTTGTCCCAGCGGTTCACACCAAAGTGTTTTTTTCCTACATACTGTGTGCTGTGTTGTACACTGAGTACAACAGATTGATGAATCATGTCTCATATCAGGCCAGTCAGGTGGAACTTTTTAATCACTGGCTGTCAACGGAGTAATCACATTCCACTGTTAGCTTGTGTTCTTGCCAATGAGATAAATACTGAAAAGAAGAAGGTCATCACTGTAATTCTTGCACGGGTTATAATGAACCAGGAGAAATTCTAAAGCTCTGAAATGTAGAGGCCTAAAAGCCGCACTGTTTCCATTCCTTTGAAAATAATTCTAAAAATCTAATGTTTTAGAGAAGGAAGAAATAAAGAGACTCTAATTACATTGGTCTGAATGGGTCAATGTGTGTGTAAGAAGAACTTGGGCTAACAACAGCTGCTACGCTTGTGTGCTGAGTAAATTTCATTTGGATTAAACAGTCCAGCAATGTGACACAATACCTTGTAGTTGTATAACAGTGTCAGAGATGAGGGGAAAAAAGAGAGCTAAAGTAGAACAACTAGTGAAAAGAAGAAGAAAAACATTCCAGAGTCAAACCACATTACAATTTATTTCTACCTTCAATTTATTATTAACTGTTCCTCTGTGTGTTTATGAGGTAATCCTTGTACAAGCAGGCAGCTATTCAAGCGCTGTGTCATCTGCAATGCTCTCCAAGACAAATTACTCTCCTTAATTCTCATTCAAGTGATTGTGACTCTTATAATGATGCTGCTGAGATACGAGTCAAGACCTAATACCAGTAATCTCTGATACCACAGAACATTAAAATGTACATTTAAATTCAGAACTAAGGAAAGAGTCAATCTCGATCATCAGTTTATCATAGTTTTTTTTTTTGTTTTGTTTTTTAGGGGCTAGGGGGAGGCTTAGGGGGGGCTTAGGGGGAGGTATGCATGCAGTGGGGCCAGATTGTGATTGGATTGCTTGTTTTGTTAAACAAACCTGTCAAAAGCAAAACATGTCCAAATACAGCCTTAACAAAAGACACACTAAAATCTAAAAACCGTAAGGCCTCTGCTTGAAAAATGACTAATAGTTATTATCCACATGGTTGCAGATTAACCAATTCAAGCACTGGAATTTAGACTGGAATCAAGATAAAAAATCAAAATTTAAAAATATAGCGTAGTAATAAACAATGTATATGTAGTTTCCAGGGTCACAGTGGGGTTAGACATTCAAAAAATAAGGTAGAAGAAAGATGAGACTCATCTTAGCAAGCTCTCAGCTGAAGTATCCTTGACAGGAAATCCTCTGATACACAGACAGTTATGTAGCTGATTCATGTACCAAAGTGATCATCTTACAAACAGCAATCAAGTCTTAGATTGGCAAGAAAATGAAATAAATGATGAGTCCAGGCTGTTTAGTGGACAGATACATGTGCTGCATATGGTCCATGCAGAGCTGCCTTTTGACCTTTGACACAAAACCCAACCCCCTTTCTCTGTGTTTCATCTTTCCTGTCAATCCACACTGCAAGTTGGGGGGTTGGTCAATTTCTGGAAGGTGCAACAAGGTTAATGTTGTCACAGTAAAAACTTATGATCAGAGCAGTGAGGGGATGCTCATGTGAAGCTGTCTGAAAAAGCAACACAGACTATCAGAGTCCTCTGAAGGTCAAAACACAGGGACACAGCAGTTTACTTCTGTCTGTTAATACTGTCCCGACTGACATTTCCTTTCAAAACTTGTGAAGGTTGTCATTTAAAAAATGTCATTCAAGTTCAGTCTTTAGTCATCTGTTAAAATATTCTTCCTTTTGACTGCCAGACCCTTAAAACATTTATAATTATAGGTTCAGACCCACTTTGATGAGGGCATCATAGAGGTCTATGTTGGATTTAATAAATTCACATCTCCAACGTTTATAATTACAAATGTAATATCCATAAGGTCTTATTTAACCTTACACTGTGCTACAGATCCTACTGACAAACAGTTAATGTAGAGGAATGCAGGTAATCAAATAGCTGATCAATAAACTGCAGTTTTCTACCTCATCTGTTCCCATTAAGACTTATCAACTTAAACGCTAATCCTCTTTTTCATTGTTTGCTGAGCTCCATGCACATTTGATGTGACAAGTCAGGTGAATTGTTTCCACTTGGCTTTGAAAAAAGGATTTTTTTTTTCATAGTTTATTCCCAGAAAATACTCTCTTTTACTTGCGTGTGTATGTGCTTTTGCTAAGACAGTATGTTTGGCTCAAGGCAGTGTTCTCATTTTATCAGTGGAATCTGTGCTCAGGTAATGCTTGTAAATTCATCTCCCATATCTTCTTGCACTTGTTACAGTTTGTAAAGGAAAAATAAAAACCCTCTTCCATCTTATCAATAATAATTTCTGTGAGATGAGTGTGATTTATGTCCCAGAAGGTACTGCAGCAGGGCTGTGGTCATGATTTCATACTAGTTCCGCTACATTTTTCTCCCATACTCACCCACTCTGTAATCAAAACACATGCACACACTCACTGGCAGAAAACTCCTTGGGAAATAGGCCAGAGAACTCAAGACTCATGCTGCTTACAAAGAGCTGCTCAGCATCAGCAGAAACTGGGCATTGTGATGCGTAAAACATGACATCTGTTTGTTTAACTGTCTTTGCGAGGCGAGCTAGCCTGTGGGGAAGTGGGTATTGCTAGGAGCAGTTTCTCATCTGGTTAGGTTATGATACACAAAAACTAAGTGCTCAGCTGAACACAGAACCAGGCAGGATTAATCTGGGTCTCTCCCAAGCTTTAATGTGAACATGCAGAAGTTGGCAAGATAGTGAACATTGCAAATACAGTCAAATGAGCTTAGACACCATTTTTAACATGTTTAGTTTCTGGAACATTCCCTCAAGGAAAAACACTACATTGGGCTGGGTGACATGGCCAAAAAAAAGAAAAAAAAAGAAAAAAGAAAAAAATTAAATTAAATAATCATACTTTTGTTTTTATGTAAGGCTGAAGACTTGATTTACAATGATAATCTGTATTGTATATTAATTGGTTTAAATGCCAAATTGTAACTTGGTGGGAAACAAGAACTAATTATTTATTATTATACAATTGAAAAGGTAACCTTAATAATTCAATAACAATGAGCCTATATTAAAAACACAGACTACTGCAGCAGACTTATGAATTAATTATGGCTTCAAGGAAAGTCAGAATTTGAGTTTTTTTCTCAGCCTCAAGAGAACAACAGCTCTATTAAAAGGTGGAAGTGACAAACTCTAAATATGTCATTACTATCATAAATCTACTTGTGATTTCATGTTCCTACCTTCCTCTCAGATTAAGGCCTTATGAATGGCTCTGTATATCCAGACTGCAGGCTAATTTTAACTAATTTTACAGCTTGAACACAGATGGAGAACGAGCAGAGCTGCTGCCTCCCTTATTCTATTCACAATATCTCCATCTTCTATACAGCCATCAGGCTTTCTCACAGCAGCCAACCATCTTACACCATACTTCTTAATCAGATAGCAGCATTTTTGGCACTGCCTCCACAATACCTCCCATCTACTGTATATCATGAGTTGGCAGCAGCCATGAGGAGCTTTGCAGGCAGCAATCTGGCATGTAGCCTTGGCTGGCACTGCAGTCATGTCCCTGCTAAATGAACACCATCCGCTGCTGTCTGGTTGCGGGATGGCTAGTTACCCCACTTAGAACAGCTGTCTGCCAGGTAAGCATCAACCAGGGAGTTATTGTATCAGGGTACCAGAGAACTGGCAGCATCAAGAACTTGAGTGCAGTTTCTATGTGCTTCAGAGCTATTGGATGCAATGTTCAACTGATTATCTGGGATGAAGGCCAAAGGCAGAACTTCACAACAACATTGGCTTTACTCGAAACTCAAAAGGTTTTCTGTCTGGGAATATTTCCCATAAAATGTCTTAGGTTAGTCTTTAGTCTCTTAATTCACATGCAAACAGATCAAACTGTTATATTTGGTGCATTAAACTATGCATTGCCACATAAGCCTGGGCACAGGACAGACTGTGCATTAGAAATCCTCCTATGTGAAAACATGACCCTGTTTAGAAAGAATAATGAGATGCTAGCCTACTTTTTGTTCACAGGTGTGTTGTGGGAAAACAAAAAAAAAATAAACAAATCAGGCTGTTGTGTACATGGAAGGCAATAAAGACAAAGGCATAATCCAAAGCTTATAGCTGTACAAAGCAAATTCCCCAGATGTATATACAGACTGTCAGGATATATGCATGAAGTGAGAGTGTGTGTGGACCTGTATAGGGGTGTGTGTGTGTGTGTGTGTGTATGCCTGCCTGTTTACCCAGTCACACAATGCAGGGAGGAGGGGAAGGAAAACACAGGGACGGGGCAGAACTTCCGAATGCAGTTTTAGTAAAATGTCAAGTATGTTCTGATCCCTACTCAAGCGAAATGTCACCCAGGCCAGGTACTAAAGAGGCTGACACTTCAAAGAAGTACCTGGATAAATTCACGTGTTTTTTGTTTTGCTTTGCTTTTTTTTTTAAATTGAACACCAATAGCTGTAAACCTTTTGTCTCTGAAGGGCCTGAGTGTGTTTTGGACAAAGTCTCAAATGAACATATGTAAAGATAGTACTAAACAGAAGCCAAGTACGATCGCGCCAATGTACAGTATGATGTCATTTATAAGAAAACATGCTTGCTACAAAGTAAACTGACTGGAAATATAAAATCAGCTCAAGTCCAACAACACAACTGGAGAAAGAAAGTATAGTGTCTGTACTCAGATCAGCCTGGTCCGTTAGGAGGTCCTGGACAGGGGTGTAGATTTTCCCTCCTTAAGTGTGCTATAATACAATTGTACTAAAGGGCTGCACGCCACGGGGGGAGTGTTTTATATTGGAGCCTGCCTGCTCTAACAGTGTAGGGTGGTATTTATGAGACTGGTAATGGTGCTGATGCTCAGGCACACCTGCTACATTGGGAAGGGTGTATTCACACACACACACAAATACAAATTTATATTTATGACAGAAAATAAAGGATTTTTTTTTAATTACCACAGGTCAAAGAATTGCTCAAGTAAACTCATAAACTGTTTAGTTTCACATTTACTTAAATAATTAATTAGAAAAAATAGCCAGGGATTAATAAAATCCGGCATGCTGTGTCCATCCTACTGAACAAGAGACAAAAATACTAATGTTGAGATTATCCACAATTCATGCTGATGATGTTCTCATGTAAAACAGATCCTTCATTTGTAATCTGCCTTTTCTGTCTCAAAGGTGAAGTGAATGGTGACTAATGAACCTCCATGCAGACTCATGACAGGTTGGTGGGATAAACGGCAAGCATTGCTGAGCCCAGTGATTGATGTCTAAGATGCCTGCTGCATGAGACTGTAGAGGAAAACAAACAGCGCTGATGAAACCCACTCAAGGCGTAAAAGCTGCAACCTCTGAGCTGCACCTGTGCCAGTCTTCTTCCATCGGCTCAAAAAAGAAAACTGCAGAGCAAGCACACTTCTGCTCAGGTTTCATCCTTGATGAGGACAGGAAATTAATTTTTTTGCCCATCAGCCACACTGTTCCCAAAAGTCAACATCGAATGTGGAGTAATATAGTTAGTGCCAAAACTTCAGAAATGTATTATTAATACAGTTGTGCAAAACGTATTACCAAAAAATTTTAAAAAATCCTAGTCATCAAACCATGGATCAAGTAAACTTTGTTGCTTTTCTAACATGCAAATAAGCTTTGTAAA
The DNA here is from genome assembly GCA_028564865.1 of Zenarchopterus dispar. Classification (NCBI taxonomy): domain Eukaryota; kingdom Metazoa; phylum Chordata; class Actinopteri; order Beloniformes; family Zenarchopteridae; genus Zenarchopterus; species Zenarchopterus dispar. The sequence goes on along the minus strand of JAOWBL010012750.1, from coordinate 10,314 downwards.
AAAAAAAAAAAAAAATGCAGCCTATCATGCCTGGTTACAGGTTCAATAAATAATGTTTTTATTTATTCATTCATTTTCACTTTAACTGCAACAATGACAATACAGTTACATCAACCTTTTTCAAAAATTAGGTTACGCATCTGGAAATGTCTTAGGGTCACCCTGCTGTCACTCAGTGACTCAACTACTATCACCACAACTGCAGCGTGCCTCCCTCAGTAATGTGAGCAAAAACAAAGAAGAAAAAATCAAATGAATGGATGTGGCACAAAAACAAACAGGAAAAAAAGTGAGAAGGCATGCTCTGCCGTTGCCCCACATCTGGAGTAGATTGAGCATCTGACGCCTCAGCAGTTGTGCTGCAGCAGCAACACTGATGCTAGAACTGCTTTGATCAACAGAAGTGGGTGAGCACAGTGGCATTCTGAGTGGCAGCAGGGAAGACTGTGTGTCCTATATCCTCAATGCTCAGCAGTATAAGAAGATCACAAACTGATTGAGATAGTGGAAAGGAAATATCACGAGAATAGCAAAAGGATGACAAATTGCTGTTTGCATCTCATACCTTGTAGTTTCATGAGTTACTTTTAAGTGCACAACCTATGAGTCTACACTGAGGCTGCGACTAATTATTTCACTGAAGATTGAACCGCTGATTTATTTTTTATTTTTTAACAATTATAGCATTAATGAAGATGTACTTTGCCTTTTTTCTGCACTTATGTTAACATCTATTGCAGTAAATTCTTTTCCCCCTCTCCTCTTCTACAGGCTTCATTCTTTCTCCTGGAGTGTTTGGTTAGTGCATATTTTCCATGTTAATTACTTCTACCATACCTTTCCAGGTTCAGGTGTGCACAGTCAAACAAAAACTAATCTTTTGTGGAAAGAATGTAGGGATGATACATAAAATATATTTAGATTTTAAAAAAAACACACAAAACAAAACAAAAAAACAAAAGCAAAAACAAAAAACAGAAGTTCAAGAAAACCCCCTTTGATGCCGTTTTAAATTTGTCCTTTCATTTAGCCAGCAGTTCTAAACCTGACCTGAAGCTTGGTAAGAAGCAGCACAAAGCTAATTATTGGTACATTTACATTGTCCCAGAGATTTGACATTAAGTTTTGGTGATTTCATGCAGCTCTGTGGAAGCAGAATAACATGTATTTGGATGAAAAGCCCATAGAGTGTGACTGCTGACACCCTGCCATGAACTACAGCTCAGTGGTAATGTGGTTATTGTCACAGCTTCAGCACAAACGTGTTGCTTCATGCCTGCAGCTCATCCAAGTCCGAGTAGCAGTCCCAGTCAGCTAGCCACCTCAATTACAGCAGCATCAGGCTGGCCCCGCCATCACTCCATCCATCCACCCATCCATTGAGGGTATAATTCATCAGGCCTGGGTGGCCTCCATTAGTGTTCCTCTGTGGGGACAGGACAGCCTCCAAAGCATAGCACTCAGGGAGCACACTGGGGCCCTGCACTTTACCCTAACAGCTTCATCAAGTCTGCATCCCTAGAGCCCAACACACACATGCACGCACACACAGATGCACACACACATGCATGCATGCATGCACACACACACACTGAGTACATGCACACAGAATCTCTGGAGGGCCCAATTAGCAGCCATCACCTGTAATTCAATAACGCTCCCTTCCTTCCAGCTCTCTCTTTCACTCCAGCATGAAATTGCTTGCATGATTTAAGAACAGAGCTTAAATGTCTCCAACATCAACAAACAAATCTAAATCTGCACTGACAGTTAAGAGACTTGAATGCACCTGTAAGTTTTATTTTCAAACAAGGTGTTTTCCACCTCCTCTCCCTTCTTTCTCCTGGTGCCATGCATCATCTTGATGCCTACATGCCCACAAATCAAGCCCAGAGGACACGGGCTGGATGAGAGACACGGAGAGAATCCACAAGCCCCATCCCTACTCCAGCTTCTTAATCAAATCCTCTGTTCCCTCAAAGCATGTTCAGTCTCCATTTGTCTTTCATGGCAAGGGAGGAAGGCAGAGACAGCACTCTCATTTTCAAATATAAACTCTTACAGAACATCATAATAAAAATAAACTTTTTCACAACAGCTCAACTAAAGAATGCAAGTGAGAGTATTATATTAAGAGCTCAACTGGATACATCACTGTCATTAATATATTCACTAAACTAGGACAAAAAGCTGAGACAAGTACTTGAATTACTTGCATTCACTGAGTCATTTAAATAGATTTTTCTGAGCAATTACTCTTCCAACCAAATTATTGTAAAGATAAAAACATTTTTTGAAAACTAACAATACAAAACTGTAAAGTTTCTGGGCAGCAAAGAGAAAAATGTGAGAAACTTAATATAAAGTTCTATAGACAAGAAAAAGATCCGACTGGGACCCATAATAGTCAAACTAACCTTAAATAAACCACAACAGAACTGCGGGAGATAGTCGAAAAGGTACAGAAACTCCAGTAATGAATTCAACACACACTAGTGCACAAGATGAAGTTTTTACAGATCATAAAACTGACCCGTTTAAAGCTGTGCATACATCAGGTAAATGCCAGGCATGTCCACAAACCACAGGAGCATGAAAACCATGAGGAAGTCATGTCACTCTGGGTCTAAAGGTGTAAAAATGAGATTAGAGACAGTTTAAAAGTCCATCTGCCTAAAAACAAGGCAATATTCATCCAAAAAAAAAGATACAACAGCAAAACAAAAACCGAGGACTGAATAAAGTCAAAAACCTTTAAGCCTCAAGACAAACATGTAAAACCTGTAGCTTGACCTTGACTTCCTTTTCACAACCAGTAATCCAAACAAATCAGAGCCACTTGGTGGCTGGAAAAATAAAAGAAGGCACACACAGGCAACAAAATAAAATGACAACTACACTGTCCACTTTAATTTTCTGCTTCAGTGACATAAAAAAATGATCCAAATGGAAAGCAGAGTAACAGAGGGAGAATAAATCACTCTGCTGTGCCTCTAATCTAATTCTCTTCTCCACTCCCACCTAACCTGCTTCTGCTGTTTCTGAGATCTCAGGAGGGTCCTAAGAGACTCAGACCCCTTCTTACCCACCTGTCCATCTTTCATGATCTATGTCTCCTGAGAAAACTGCAGCATGTGAGTCTCCTTCCACCCTGCTGAGTATTTTATAGACAGTTTAAACTCATTCACTGCAATAATCAATGCAATGAAAAAAAGACAATATTTTCTGGTTAGGGGTTATGTGGACTGTGCCTGTTAAATAATAGCAGTAGTAAAATGTCAGAATAAAGAACTTACTGTAGTTCTACAAGTTGTTTCAACACATGTTGTTCATGTAAAACTGTTTCTGTAAAAAAACATTGCAAGGTACGCACAGAAAAAAAGAAACTAATACACCATTTTCCCACTGCTACCTTTAATGAGAGTAAAACACTCCCTGAAATTTAAGAAAACATAGATGTTCTACAATTTTAGTATTTCCAAGAAGTTATATTTCCTTAAAGGAGGCATGATCTGACTCCATTTTCTGAGATCTAAATATCTGAACCATCTTGCTGTAATGGCACAGGGATACTGTACAACTGCTCCGTTTTCAACCACGTCTTTACTTTTTTGACAGAGTGAAGTCAGCCGCTTCACTCCACTCTACTACCCTCTGCTACACAGTGGCCCTTACTTGTGATTACTAGTACACTGTTGCACAACCATGCAAAGGTAAATTTGGAAACAGATTAGACTCAATTATTAACTCATACTGTATGAAAGAGGATGTCCAAATATAGAGAAAGCTGTATAATTTGACAAAGACATGAGCCTAAATAATTTTCCTCTAATCAAGGTATCATGTAATAATTTACATGACAGAAAGCTAGTTTCAGACTGATGCCCTAGGCAACATCTCAACAAAAATCCTCATTCACCAATAACTGAAACAGCCACATGGGCAAGGTATCAATTTAGTGCTTTTTCAAGCACTTGTTACTTTCACAAATGTCCTTGACTAGAGGCATTTCGGATGCACCACCACACAGCAGAAACATGTTTTGTTATTGAATCAGTATTCCACATCATTTTTCTTGTTTTAAAAAAAAAAAAAAAAGAAAAAAGAAAAACAAATGAATGCTGTGTACTCTAGACCAAAGACAAAAAGGACAATCCAGATTTTTATCACCAACAAGTCCAGAAGCCTGGGTTTGTGATGGTATGTGGTTGTAACAGTGCCCTTGGCTAAGACAATTTATACTTCTGTGACAGCAACATTAAAACATAAAATACATTCTGATTTTAGAGAAATGTGCTGTCTTAAAAACAATATGTTTTTCAACAACATACTCCATATCCACATTTTGAAAGGATTCTTTTAACTTAAAATCTGGAACAAAAATGTTTAAATCATGTGTGCAGCAAGAATGATGGAACAAAATAGCACCTAAATCCCTTCATTGTAACAGATCTCTACATCTTCTTTGAAAGTGTTACAGGTCTAATACACAAGACTGGATGTATATTAAGTTAGGTTGACAAAGCACAACATGAAAAAGTGTCAAAGTGACTAAACCAGGCCAACCTTTTCATATTCAGGTGGTTATATTAGGTCAGTTTTTCTTTGGATTGGGGTATAATGACATGTTCTGATGAGATAAGTTTTGGAACAAAAGTTCAGTTGAGAATATACTGCTATTTTGTTCATTACACTGCTTTTACTTTTCTGATGATCTCTCATATCAGCTCCCCTACATCAGTTTCTTTTCAGTTTACCTTGGAGATATGTCCCAGTTTGAAATGAAAGTGATCAAAGTGAGTATCCTATCACATGCAAGCAGGATTCCAGTTCACATGTGATTACAACACAACTTTGTCTCTGCTGTACAGCGCCCTCGACTGTGGTCCGGTGCTCGTCCTCGATGGAAGGTTTCAACTGAGCTTTCAACAACTATCTCAGACTCTCCTCCATGGGAGAGAAAGGAGAACAGAGAACAGCAGGGTATGCAAATTGTACCACCACCAAAAGGAGACAGAAAAGAGTTTCTCACTGGCTGAGTGTGAAAGAGCGCTCCTCCTTTTGCGCTCACAATAGCTCTGAAAGGGACTCTTTCTTTTGACACAAACTGGCATGTGTGCACACAACCCACACAAACCCACAAATGAGGTAATATACGGTGTTCAAGCACACATGCAAATATACTAAAATGCTCATATATACATGCATTAAGACACACATTCTTTATTAGAGATGCAGAGGAAACTGAGTTTCGTCACCACAAGGTTGTTGAGACAGATCAATCTCTCAACAGATAATAACAACAGATAAACTTCTAGCTGCTCATAGAGCTCTATAAATTAAATAAATATTCAGGGAGGTGGAATAAGAAGCAGGTCAGAATGTCTAAAAACATACAAGTTTTGCAATTCCTTTGAGATTTGATGCATCAGTGGTGCTGAAGGTAAATTTCAGTTGTGGTTCCACATTTGACTTTGTTTAAAGTTGAGGTGTCTGAATATTTTAAACAGCAATGAAAGCCTAGAGAACCAGAGGGTTTGACTATAAGCTTATTTTAATTTCTTATTTAAAGCTCCTTTTTGAAAAGCTAAAGTGCTAAAACCTGAGCAAATACATCCCATCGAAAGTAAATTAGTGAATGTAAACGTTCCTCAGTCCAACTATATATTACTGCGTACATGAAATGCTTTAGAGGATATTCTTCTAAACAGGCACCAATAAAGTACGTCTACCTCACACTTATTTAAACCACTAAGTACAGCCAGAGTCAAAGTTTGCTGCTCTCGGTTTCATTTTAAATCAGCGGACAGCGCACCATTTCCCTTTCACCTTGACTAAAAATAAGTCTCACGTTGAGCCTTCATGAGCTGCACATGAAAATCACACCTGCGCAACAGCAGACACATCTGCGCAGGGAAACATTTTTAGTCATGTGTCATCTGATCAAGGCAAACCTAATGAATAAGGTGACTGTAGCTACTCTGACTGGATCAATTCACCTCAGTACTTCTCCAAAATGCTTGACAGAATCAACAGTTGAAGAGTTTATGTTATCTGCTTTGGCCAGATTAAACCTGATGCATAATACTAGATTGGAAGTTGTGTTTTACTTTAAGTTTAGATCTACTACTAGCTTTACACCAGTAGAGCTGAAGTTGTGTAGCACAGTAAATGTGATGTTTTGCAAAATTAAACTAATTGAAAGTAAAGTGATTTATTCTTACCCTGTGGTTCATGAATAGTATTGACGCTTAATGTTGTCATCTGTCATTGTGACAACAAGTGGAGGTTTCTCCTGCTTGCACTCTGATCTGCAAAGCTTCACTTCCAAATTTAAACTTATTACCAACAGTATCTATCTAAGACTTTGTACATTTATCGCTATGGCACAGACACATTTGATTACTCCTCAACAAAAGGTGTTCCTTTTGGGTCCAACATTTGTCTAGAACATCTCGAGACGGAGTTTGTTTTAACCTGTAAACAATGCAGATAACTTGTCCAAGTTAGAAACAGTAACTAGGGGAGGTGGGGAGCCTTGCTGATAGGTCAACTGAGCACCGACAGCCACCGTGAGACCTGCTGATTTTCTCTCACAGTTACCATGTTAATGCATGTAAATCCAAACAAACAGTCCTGTGTTGTCATGCAAAGCCCGGAGGAAAGTGGCAGTTCCCCACCTTCAAGCTAACAACCACACAAAACACAAACACACACACATGCACACACTGCTCAATTAGTCACAGCACCAGCATCATAGCCCTGAGACACCTCCCCCTCTGCGCCATAAGGGGTAACAGGGAGGGGCTAATGATCACTCGCTTGAGACATCCTTTAGTGCTTTGTCATTCCACAGGCCCATTTGTGCACGGGAAACACACACAAACACACAATCATGTAGCCCAAGGCTTATCAGTACAAGGAGAAAGTCACATGATTGATCACTGGATATAGATCAATTAACATCTACTGCTGTTCACAATCACGTCTAATGCCACTAAGGTCATTTTCCACTGAAACTGTAATTTTCCTCACAGCCTCACAAAGAACAAAGGCGAGTTTGTCAAGAAGCAATCACATAATATGAAAGTAATATAAACGGTATGCATCCTGTACACAACAACATAACTGAAAAACCCATTGTAACGCTAACATGACAAGTTAGATTTGTGTCATTTTATTTGCTGATGAGTACCCTCAATCTATGGCAAATCATGTTACATGAAATTATGCTTAGTATTACCTTGAAGACACTCACATGACTCCTCCACACTGTCAGACAGCTGTAACTGGAGAATATAAGGATGTGTGTTGTTCATTTATACATAAAGACAAAAAAAGGCCAGTAAAAATTCTGCTGCTTTTATATTTAACTCCTCTCGTTCCTTTGAGAAACTGTGATGATAATGAAACTCGAGCGGTTGTTGTCCACTTAATGTAGTTTTACACAGCAAGCTTAGCAGCACAGATTTGAATGTTTGACGATGGTATGGATGATGGAAAGCATAAAGCCATTAACAGTGCATTGCAGCTTTACCATCTGGACAAGAGAGCTGACTAAAAACAGACAGAGAAAACGCTCCTCACACACCAATCAAGCAGCAAGCTGATCACAGTCGATGACTAAAGATAGTATTCCTTTAAAACAGCAAGTACTTCTGCGTCGTTGATCTGATAGCTGACAACAATCACTGAAAAGTGAGACGGAAAATGCCACACATGGCAGGAAATGACTCTCGATGTCACCATTTAATAATAAAAATCCTAAAACTTTGTGTTATACTTTGAAGAAGTAACACAACATGAAACAGAAGGAAAATGAACAGTGCAGCATTAAGTCTAGAAAAACATTCAAAAAAAAAAACAAAGAACATCAGCAAAATCAACCCCCCACTTCAAGTAAAATGTTCCCCTCCTGTGGACAGACAGTGACAAGGGTACAGTCCTCGATGGCTTGTGTGTGAGCAGTCCAAGCCTCGGAGTAGGCTGCTGTGTTTATCCTGTCAAGGTATGTTAACACCAGGCTGCATTCCTGTAGTCCCTAAATTGCAGTGTAAGATTTCAGCACAGCTGAGCGTGCAATGGTCCACATGCAAACATGGAGAACTTTGAACGTGCTGGACGCCGAAGCCATGACCGTGACAGCAGCAACAGGCAGCGCGAGAAAGCCAACACCTGGCATTCAGAGCACAAGTACAGATGATGAACATGTACAAGAGGTGGAAGGAATTCCTTCATATTGTCTTTTTTGCTCCTTTCATTGTAAACCTGGAATATCTATTCTCTGTACTATTTACAACCCTCCACTCTATGTATTATAGTGGGTAATGTTTGGTACATTTGCATCTAAAGAAAAGGGAAGAAGAAAGGGTTTCTCTAAGTTGCTGCTTGACTTTTACTTCAACATTTTCATTTTTGCAGCATGGTGGAAAATCTTTTCTGTAGAGTGCTAGAGCAAGGCCACCTTTTTTTTGCCAGCTACTGTTAACACCAAGCAGGTCAGGGTTAGCTTGTTGAGACTGGCATGAACATCGCCACTTAAAGTTTCGGGGCACAACAGGGACACCTGGAAACGAGCTGCAGTGCTCTTATAATGTCACTGATTAGAAATGAGGGTGCCACTTCAGAAAATTACCTCAGAACAAAGTATGAGATGGCTGGTGGAGTGTGCCAGCATCGCTCATCCATGAAAACATGAATCAAGGATGAGTCCAGAAGTGATCTGCTGTACATATTCATCACTTTCTTGCACTTTCCACCCGTTTAAACTCTAAAGAAGGCACTTCTTTTGAGTTTCATTTCTCTATGTTTCCTCAAATGGTGCCACAGTTGTAGCAGCCTGTTGCAGAAGCTCGGTGCATGTTATGATTTCTGTGCAGCAATGTGAGATTCTCTACTGTTGGCTTTTATGTTTAAACACTAATTTTTTAAAAAACTTCTTCCTTACTGGTTTGTTCTGCTTAAATGGTTTCTGTTGGTAATTCTGGAACATCTGTTACGATGACCAGCCATGACAATGAGAAAGTTGTTTACGTATAGGAGCAGATAACTGAGCTTTCCAAAGCCCAAGTGATGTCTAGAGTGGGCTGTGGAGGAGATATCGACAAAGCAGAGCAGGAGAACAAGAAGGCAGAGGTCTGAACCTTTTATTCTCTGAACTGCCATGAAGAACGTGATAAAACACAAGAGCCTTAAGTGTTGAGGACAACTTGGGAGTGTATGAAATCAAATAGAATAATAACTGCTGCTAAAAAGGAATGATGCTTTCTCTATTAAGTCACTTGTGTCATGTCTCCATGACATGAAGGACTGGTTTGTCCAAAGCTTCTTGAATTTTAACGAAACGAAAACAGAGCTTAAAGTGTTTGGGCCAGATGACTCTCGTGGTTCCTTCCCAGTCAATTGGAGTCTCTTGAGAAGATTTTTAAAGCCAGCAGTTTCTAACTTCGGTTTTAAATTGGACAGCAATTTTAAATTAGATCATCGGATAAACTCAGTGGTAAAGTCAAGCTTTTTCAATCTTCCTCAACCTGCAAAAACAAAACAATTTTTAACAGCTCCACATTTTGAGACAGTAATCCTTGCCCTTATCATTTTCAAGCTCGATTACTGTAACTCACTCTATCTTTGGCACAAACACAACTCAATACATTGATGGCAAACTCTGGAAGTTTCAACTCTACCTTTCACTCTGTGACACTTGCAACTTAACCTGTTTGACTAATTTCAAATGTTGATTTTGTACTTATTTATTTTCAAATTTTTACTGCAACAATATAATTTTCCCCTTGAGATTGCAAAAGTATTATTCAGTTCAATTCAGTTCAGAAGAGTGCAATCAATTAATAGATTCATTAACCCATAACATTTCAACGCAATTCTGTTATTACCATCAACAATGCCTTGAACCAGATTACTTTTGCTACATCTAAGAGCAATCTATTTTTGCTTTTCTAAACGGTTTTGGTTTGCAAAAGAAAAGCTGTAAATTGCTTAAATATTTTTCTGCATTGAGAGAGTTAACACAAAATGCCTAATGTATAATATGCTACACTATCAGAAAGCCCTCTATTTCGAATTTCAGAAGCATTTATATTTTTTGATTTACACCAACCATTTAGGAGAAACAGCAGTGAGAAGCTTACATTAAAACTGTGGTATTATAAATTGTAAATACATGTGACACACAGGTCAGTCTGATCTGTGATAGTCTACTGTCATACTTCAGACGTCCTGGGGGCACCGTAAACACTCATATATCCACACAAAGGTCTATTTCTCTGATTTCCGGTCTTCTTTATATAGAGCATATAT
>JAOWBL010012722.1:0-38791 GCA_028564865.1 Zenarchopterus dispar | reverse complement strand
AAACTATAAATCCAAAAGGTGACCTAAACAAATACAAACTAGCAAACACATGGGCGTGATGGACAAAACAACATATACTCACTGATGAGACACAGGTGCAAACAATCAGGATCATGGGAAGTCAGGAAAGAACTAAACACACAACACTTTTACAAAAAATAAAAATAAAAAGATGAGCTACGTCAAATAAAGAAATGCATTTTTTTAACTTCTAAACTGAACCCGCCTCATTTGTGGTTCAAATCTCCTCTAAAACCCTCTGAATGGTTTCCCCACAGGTTTATGGACCAAGTACGAATTTGATCCCACTGGTGGTGTTATATTTTGAAAATTTGCGGGATTCTCATGCCTCACGCCTGACTTGCTTGATCTTTTCTTTGCCTAAATTGAGGTGGTTTAGCAGTCGTCGAGCACCAAAATAGACGCGATGTCCATTTTTAGTATAGGAGAGCGGATAGTCGCCTCTGGGACTCTTTGAAACCGCTCCATGGAGGTGATTGACAGGGTCCTCCGCAGTGCTGCAGTTTCACTCAAGATGTATTTCCTGTGGGACTTGAGCTCAAAACAGCAAGAAACCTCCAAACCCCACAACATCAAGTCACATAAAGTAAATAAGAATGTTTTGGAGTCATTAGGAAGTTAATTTTATGACTTAGACGAGGGGCAGCGACCCAGTTTCAGTGATTGCCAAACTAGGCTAGTCCATTCAACATTTAAAAGGTAGGACATGTTAGATTTTTTTTTTTACATCCCTAAAATGATTTGGATTCAGTAATGACTGTCTTTCAACAATATTGAAGCTATAAGTAACAAAAATGTGAAAATAATAAACCCAGGAAAGCTATTCAGATGATCTGAGCTACCGAATTATCAGCCGATGCGTTTGGTGATAGCAGAGGCTATAAAATAAAATTTTTTTAAAAAGCTGGACTTCCTTTTTCTGACTGCTGTTTGCAGCCTCATAGGGGGGTTTTTATTATAGCTGAAGCTCACAGTAAATGATCGAGTCTGTGGACGTTCCACTTGGATGCAGACATACACACACATACTCGGCTGAGAGACCAATGGACATATCATGATTCCTCCACCAGGTTCCCAACCCAGGAGGTATTTATATCCCTCGTTTGTTATCTATAATAAGACACACACACCCTCCCGCCACTTTTCGCCGGCTTTCTTTCACCTTTGTTGAATGGATCTGCAGCAGGAAAATCCTGATTAGTAGCCTTGATAACTTGACAGAGAGTGATGGGGATACAGATGCAGAGACGGGGAGGGAGGAGGACAGGGGTGGAGCAGGAGTCAAAAAAAAAAAAAAACGGCAGCGGGTGACACGAAATGATGTCTTCCTCTGTGTGAAAATCACTGCCAATAACTGCAATTTGAGGTGGGCTGATATGACAGTCGGCTTATTTGGCACTGCGCACGCTGGCCCCTTCTGAAGTGCGTCTGTGTGTGTGTTGTCGGGGAGATAAGGCCAGCGGTCGGGTCTGGTGTGTGTCATCGCCACCTGGGTCCTCAGTCAGTGACATGGCCTAAAAAAAGAGCACTTCTATCAGACAAACTCCTCACCAACATATCATCCTGTCTGAGAAAAAATACAGCCGAAGAGGGAGGAGAGGAACGCCCATCATCGAAACATCGAGGATGGAACAAGAATTAGAAAAAACTGAAAGGAAAAAACAACAGGGAAACTCTGTAAAACCAATAGTAACCACGTATTTTAGAGATGTAAAATTGCCTGAGAAACATAGGAGGTGGATATGTCAACAAAGTGGACAAGAATGAAGAGAAAAGGGAATGATGAGTTTGGGGGTGTTGGCCTTAACGTGAATCATACAGATGAAGAAAACTTGATTTGGGTCCCGATGAGATTTCTGCTGCGTTAGAGTACAGGCACAGCTCCCTCACCCTTCAGCCATGCCCACACTCCCTTCTGCTGCCACTCTGTGCAGCACAGCTCAAGTATACGATACCCTAATGAGAAAAAGCTGGTCGGAAAAGCCTGGACTGAGTCCTACATAAACTTACAGCCATCTCACGGAGCAACCCAGTGGTGAAGGGGTTGAGGCGTGGGGGGCTGGGAAGAGGAGAAAAGCATTTAAAGAGAATCAAATAAGACAAATTTAGAACATTGACCAGTATATCCATCTTCACTCCCCAGGAGAATATTAGTACACTCATTGAAGTCATTTTCTGAAGCTACATACAAGCTACCAGCTACAAAATATGAAAGATTAAATTACCTGATCCTCTCCAAGTATTTTGTAAACGGACCAAACCACACATAGAATATATTTAAATGTAGGTACTAGTGATCACCATCCAACAGAGCAATCAATTAATCACCCAATTAGCCACAAACTCCAAATCAGACAAAAAGGCTTTTTTTTCATCCAATAATTCAAACAGTGAGCTGAGCGATCAACTAGACAATTCATCGTGTCTGATGACTAACAGCAGTTGACAGTGACAGAATTGTTTCTGTTTTTCATACGTCTTAATCGCAACAAGCTGATTCGTGAGGCAGCACTAATTAACTGCTGGGTTTATCTCTACTAATTGTTCTCCCTGCACAAATAACTGACTGAAAATCTGGGACAAATTTGCCGTCTACTGTTGCTGGGAGTGAAAACAAAGATCATGTGCTGGTGACACACACACACACACACATGCACACACACACACACACAAAGTTCAGTATGATTTTTCTGAAGGTCCAGACCAGTTTTTTGGAGACAGCCCATCTGTTAAAGTCAGGGTAAGTGATTCTACACAGTTTCTAACTGTGAACATGTGACTCCAAACAGCCTTTTGACTGGCTTTCAAAGCTTTTATCTTTACTGGATAGCTCCAAATGTGGTTCAGTTTGCCTCCATCACTGTTGCAGTTGTGGTATAGATTCTGCCAACCACTTGAAGTGGAACATTATTTGCACCCATGGTGGGTACAGTTGGTTGCCCTCCAACCAGATGGCTGGATTAATCCCCGGCTCCTGGGAGGGTGACGGGAAGAAGAGCGTCATGAAGAAGAGACCTATGTGTTTCCAAAGGGAAACACTGAAGGAAGTTAAATGCTTTTAACAGTTATAGTTCTTCTTCGTATTATTCTTATTCACCTTCTTTTTTCCTTCTTTTACAGGATTCACATTCATTCACTGAACTCACTGAGGTGGAAAAGCCCAACCAGAAAGAGTCAAAGCAAAAGTATTAAATAAAATACAAGTAACCCGAAAGCAGTCTCACAAACTAATAAATGACTCTATCAAAAGGTGAGAAACTGACACACACTCTCTCTCTCTCTCATGTACACACACAGTGAGAGTGCTTCCTGTCTGGCAGTCTGCAGTTGAGTTTGTGGTTTGCCCCTGAATCACTGTGGTCAGATCTCACCGGGTGGGTATCAGGTTAACCAGTCCTCTGCAGCAGCTGCCAGACCAGAGCCACAAATGCACCGGGTGCATTCTCTTGCATTTAAGTAACCAGGTTACTCAGACAAAAAACAGCTTTGAAGGTAACAGGAGAACGACTGATCGCTCTACCAGGGAATGGCCAAACCACTGATCCAGCAGATGGAGTCCGAAACTGCTCTGATGTTTGCATTAGGATGCTTTGGTTTCTCACAGGATGCAGGAGTTTGACAGGCGTACACCTCGGAGACACAATTTAAACTCGTATGATTTATTTTTCTTTTACTGTTCGGAGCACAACCTGTCAAAGATACTCAGTTTCTCATCTCCCACTTCCACGCTGGACTTCCTGCCAACTACACAGTAAGTCTCACGTGGTAAACCCAAGTCCATTCAAATTCCCACTGCCCCGATGTCCCCAGTGCATCACGCCATGTTTTCATTTATCTTAACACACTATAAATTTCAGTTAATTCACTTTACCTCGTACCTTGTCTTGGACAGTGCCAAGTTTCCGGCATGAACTCAACACCTCCACAGCTCTCCATCTGAAAAGGCTGCCAGTAAAGAGAACAATGGAAGACTTTTAACGTCCAGCGAGAGGACAACAGAGGCGCGCTTGGAGAAGCTCTGAGGGAGTGAGGTAGTTTCAGGGCAAGAAAACAATAAGAAACATAAAATATTTTTCTAAAAATCATATTCAGTATCAAAGGGCTGAATGTGGATTGATATGTATTAGAAACCTGAGATGGAAAATGTAAGAAATGATGCTGTTTAAACACTGATACAGTTTGCTGTAGTATAAATAATCCAGAGTGAAGAAGAGCTGACTGCAGCCACAATGTTTGCTGAAAGTTAACGCATCTTACGTGGAAATTCTGACACAGAGGAACACTAGTGTTCATTTTTTTATAGACTTGCTGAGGAGGAGAATATTAACATCAATTAACATTCATGTTCAAGAGCAATTCATTAAAGCCAGGCTAAGTCATTTGTGCGTGGCATCAAGTCTGTTGATATTTGAAACAAAACTTCAACAAAACATGGAGAACTAGCTCCTCCATCATGAACTCAGATCTGTGCCACCTCCCTCACTTCATGTGTACGAGTGGGAACCCTTACCCTGTCTGTGACTAGCTGGGGCGAAGTTGTTATGGTTTTAGGGCAAATGTGTTTGTTTCCTGTTCACAAAGCTGGGGCTGCCTGTGGAAACTGGGATTTTTTTTTTTTTTTTTTTTTACAGTGTAGCCATGAGATGCATCAAATGTGAGTTTTCTGGGTTAGAAATCACGTCCAGTTGCTTAACCATCTTTGACATGAAGACAAAAGGAGACCAACACTATTAGGAAAGTGTGGTGGAGGTGGTGGAGGACTACAGACGCCTGGGTGTTCACCTGGACCACGCTGGAGACAAAACCTATCAATTAACATGCATGCTATGGGACAAACTTGTGTCTTCTCTGACAACAAGTTCCTCCAGGAAAAGCCATCAAGGATCATTTTCATTTTGGCAGGCTAGTTCCTGCTTCAGAAACTGCTCTAGTAATTGTTTTAATTTATTATTTGAAAAAGACATTAATGCCTGCAATAACTCATCACAAGGCCAGACATGTCCCATCGCGGAGACCTATGTCCATGCACAGTAGTCACTTATAGAGGGAATTTTAGTCGTTTGATTTTTTTGTTATTGATTCTGTTGAATTCAAAAGCAACATGTGATTTCCGTTAAGTGATTTTCTTTCATTTTTTATGTATTATCACTTTTGTCAGTTTCAAGTTGTGACTATTGAGGTTTTTTCTTTCTTTAATGAAAGGTTGCCACTAAATTTGTCCATGCGTATATGTGCTGAAGGATATCTTGACTGTTTGTTAAACTTTTTAATTTTGCAATAAGAATAAATACACTTGAGTGCAAATGTTTGATTTCATCATGATTAGCTAGTGAAAGGCCCGCCTGATGCCCACAGGAGTAAACATGTCAGTTACTCAGTAATGTGAAAATGAATGAATTATAGCATAGTCATAATCTGCAATCAAGAAGAGAAAAGTGTAGCAGACTGCCAAAATGAAGGCTTTTCTTTGTTTTTGGCACCTTCAACAAAGCTCCTCATTAAAAACGGACGTCAAACTGAGTCGTTTACTCACGCCTTACTATAGTCCCCGCCTCCTACTTTACCACCTTTAACTGTTTCTCTCTGCTTTGTTGCCATTCCTTTCTTGTTCTTCGCCTATTCACCGGTGATTGTGGCTGAATCATCAACGTCTACGGCATGTCAGGAGTTTGCAATTAAACAGATCTGTCAAACAGTTGAAACAGCCTCAGTGCTCATGAACGTTTGTTGATTGTGTGCAGAACAGATGACACGCTGTGGCTGCACAAATAACAAAACATTACTTCTGATGAATATGATAAATGTCCTGTCACTTGCATCTGCCAAGAGCCAAGCAACAAATGACAAATCCCTTCCAACTAACATTAAATTCTGATTCAACAACAACAACAGAGCCCTACGCCCACATGTGCACGCCTCCATAAGTACCGGCTACAGCGCTGAATATTTTTGACTGTTGTCATTACAGTTCCTTGGTTGGCAGTTACATAAGTTTTTTTATGCTACCACACCATTTCCATCTTAAAAAGGGTTTATGCAGGGTGATACAGAGAGCTACAGTAAATGCAACAGTGAGTTCAAAGAAAGGTGTCAAACATAACTGTTGCATCTATCCCAGGGTGCCTTTTGTTCGTCTTCAGACAGCAATATATCTAAAATAAAGTATCACTATAAAGTATCACTTTAACAACTTCAAAAAGTTCCAAAGTCTGTATAAAAAGGAAATTCAATCATAAATATAGTAGACTGCCTTGTATTATAGCCCACTGAAACTATAGAAATAGTCTGAAATGAGTGACAGGACACTTTCAAAGAAAATCTCAGAACGTGTTTCAAACTACTGACTGCTGACAGAGTTGTGATAACAGAAAGCAATGCCATTGTTATGGTTCCCACAGTTTTCTGATTTTAAAACTTTTAACTTGCTGTGTTCTTTGTTGAAATGTCCAGTCACATGACCAACAAGTATAAATGGACCCAAATACCTGGATAGTTTTTTTTTTTTGTTCTTCTAGTGGCATGCAAGTTTCGTTCCATGTATTGTGCCTCTTTTGTAAACTCCTTAGATGATCTTCCACAGTGAAATTTGCTCATACTCATGGTTGGCATGGCTACGATTTGGACATAGCTACAATGAAAGCAGACATTTCAATCATGATCTTTCATCATTGGTGCCCCAAAATAGTGCAGTGTGTAGGAGCCTTTGCACATATCTAAATGACCTTAAACAAGTTTAGGTGGAGTAGTGCAAGTCACATACGGTGGCTTGTTGCCAGTGCTGTTGTTGTCTGTAACCTGACGAGATGGCAGCAACTTTCAAGAGTATACCGTTGACAAGCTCTACAAACACCACTCAGGTTTTACATGCACAAATAAGTTGTCTGAAAGGTCATTTCCACTAGTTGAACAGCTTGGGTCTACTCTGTTTTGGGGTTTCCGACTTCTGGTTAGTACCTCCTTTTTTTGCAACTACTTGCCTGGCGTTCCAACCGAGCTGAGTCGGACTGAAACATGCAAAGTCACCAGGCTGCAGGCCATTGATTGGCCAGAAAGTAACGTCTCTGATGAGTCTTGACAGCAACTCCTTCACATTTGCCATATTTAAAACCCGGCAACAGTGACCGCAATATTTACTTTACAGCTAAACTTTGGTGCAGCAAAAAGTAGCAAGCAAACCTACTTCATGGTGCAGCAAAGAGGTCCACACATTCCTGTGCCCAACAAGTATCTCATAAAAAGAACTGGCGTTTTGGGCCACCTTGCCATGAAAGCTCCACCTCCACTGAGATGGTACTGAACTGTAATGGAAAATGATCTGAGACCAAGTCGAGTCAAAAACTGTACAATGGAAAAGGGGCTAAAGTTGCACTAGTCAGCATCTTTGTGTTACCACATCATTGCAAGCCCACAGGTGTTGGCTATTAGCTAACTGTTGTCAGCAACAACTATGATGATGATGATGACAAAAACAAGGTGAATTTTGAATAAATGTTTATCAAAAATACTGAAAAGAAAGAAAATCCAGTGTTTCTAAGCCTGCAGAGCGGCTTCAAATGGCCAGAAGTGTAACTAATGCAACCGCCAACAAGACAGAAAGGTTAACAGGGCCTGCCGAGGCCAAGTGTCGACACTCAGCTGTGCTCTGGCACCGCCTCACATTTGGGAATCCAGCTCTGGTCCAGTAGCAGTTGACATATTTAGTTGATTTTTTCCTAGCGTGAATTTGTTTTGGCTGCAAGTCGCCCTGAAACGTAACCAACAATGGACCACGGGTGGTGACCTGAATTTGAGCAAAAATACAACTTGAGCAAAAATACAGTCCTGGAGGAGTTTCAGCACCTGGACTTGCATGAGTGAGCTCGAGCACATTCTGGGGAATCATACTTGGACTGATTTATTTATTTTGGCTCGCTGAACGCAGGTCATTATAAAGCCAAAATTTTACTACCTATGTTTTAATTCTTTTTAGACTGATCGGGTATTGCTCAGGTCGAATTATATTGATAGGCTGGGACAAAAAATATTACGATTCTGATCTAGTAGATCACCATTAAAATTTATGCATCTTTAAATGAGCATAGGATGGGCTCTTGTGTCGTTTGCTGACCTTGTTTTTGCCCTGCGGTCTTGGACTAATCAGGTTCTGCATCCCAGCGACCTCACATGAACACCAGCTCACCCATCCGTTCGAGAACATGTGTTTTACATAAGAAGAAACAGTTCGAAAGCTAAACTAAGGCATATTATGCTAAAAGCACTGGTTACGTGCAGCCAAACAGACTCACAAATACACACACCACCACACATATTCCTTGTCGCAGGCACTTTACATACAAAATACATGCAAGTCACATCACTTAGCCAGCACCACTGCTCTTCTCTCTCACACACTAAAAAAAGCCTTACAAGGCTGAGTAAATGAATACTTTATCAAATGGCGCCTAAGCAGCGCTCATGTCAACCTCCCAGCGGGCCGTACACGTGCTCCTGCACACCTAGGACAAAAGTTCAGATCAAATTTGAATTTGAGATCAAATTGAGCAGCGTTGGAGACAAGCGTCTGAACTCTCAGAGGAAGCGAGACGGCTGTACGAGGGAGAAAGCCTGAAAGTTAAGTTTGTGGCTGGTAAAGTCCCACTTTCTCACCTCTTAAAAAAATGCTCTCTGAAATCCAACTCGGCTCTCTGACAAAGCCTCTGCTTATATTTTATAACACCCCCAACGCCTTTCCTTCACCATTTTTTTTTCTTGGAGCCCGTCAAAGATGGCACACACACACCCTTCATGGCTCTCCAGCCAGCGTTCTCTTTCAACTCCAGAGGGTGACGAGGGGATGTGGGGGTGTGGGCATGGGGGGATAGGGGGGCAAGGAGTTTAAAAGAAAAGTCAGGCTAGAGAAGGCGAGGGGATGGGGGGTGGGTGGGGCGGTGGGGGGGTTGAAAGACCAGAGACATATTCTGCTGATTAAGTAAGTGCTCGCTTCAGCCTCCATTATTTGACAGACGCATCAGAGACACCAGCAACGTACATGAACGCCTGCTTTGCTGATAGCGACGGAGCAAAGCCGAAGGGGGAGAGAAAAAAATAGAACAAATGAGGAGCACATTTCGCCAAAAATCATCCCACTCCCTTGACCGCATGCGGCTCATCGGCCTTCCAAGGATGCTATTTCAATGTGATGACAAACACCTAGCCTGCTCAGGTGTCCTCCCTCGCTGTTCTGGGCTGTGTAATCCTCTGCTTAAATCATTGTGAGCAAAGGATAGAGTGTGCTGGACCGCTTCCCAAACTCCCCTCCTCCTCCTCTGCCTTGGCACGACATTCAGTTCCCCGTCAGTGAGGAGACACCTACGGGAGTCCTATGGAAGTGTGTGCGTGTGTGTGTTTATACAACCTCACTCTCACTCATAAATTGCTCTTTATCATACAAATATCACACAGGAATCATTAGACAAAAAAATAATAATAATAATAAGTCGATGGAATTTCACACCGCAATCTGTTGGGAAAACATCACTCAGAGCATGAACCCCAGGGGTCTTCAATTAGACCCTAAATACCTCCACGAGCATCCAGGGGTCCTAATTACTTCAGACTGTTGAGGATGGCGGCGGGCCGGCTGAAGCCGAGGGCTTACCGAGGATATGCCTGTTTAGAATAGATTCTGGCCTGCAGATCAGTGGTGTTTTCCTGCGTCGCTGGTCTGCAGTTTCAGACCGAGGAGGCTGTCTCTGAGCATCGCAGCTGGCTGCTGCTGCCTCTGCTGGTGCGCCGCGGATGTATTTATAGCAGGAGGAGAACAACTGCTGCAGGATTAATTCTCCGAGCAGAGAGCACAGAGAGACACGGCGTGGAGAGGCAGAGGAGGACCATGGATCAAGTGAGTTAAAAATACGGTTTTGGATATATCTGCTCTCTTGAGAGCAAAGAAGCTGTGTACACACAAGCTGCATGGAGACGGATCAATCAGTTACAACACATTACAAAATCAGTGACCCTTTGCTAAATCCGAATATTTTGTTTATATATATATATATATATATATATATATATATATATATATATATATATAAAATTCTGATTAAGCAAAATATATATATATACACACACACACACAGAGTGTGTGTCAGTCCAAGAGACATGTGTGCACATGTCTACACATTCACACAGGAAATTGATTGAACAATCCTTCAAAGACTGTAAATTTAACTTTACGTCTTAAAGAGAACATATGAAGAAAAAAAGAAGTGCGTTTATATAGGTTGGCTAATCACAGACCCAAACCCAAGCAGAATTATCCAGCTTGCCCATTTTTCCCTTACCGAACTCACATTATCCTGCAGAAATTAGCCGTGGAAAGTTGAAATACTAATTTCAAGTTATGCATGGCCCGCTTGCAAGAGGGCTGGGGTCAAGCTGAGATGCTGACTCCACCCCCAAAAATGTATGCTGTAAAGGCTGGGGGGCAGTAGAGGAGTGATGATTTGGGGTAGTTTTGCTGCCACAGGACCTGGGAGCCTCGCAGGGATTAAATCATCTGTCTGACAGCTAAACCTTTGGTTGAAATTGTCATGCAATAAGACCTATAGTGAACCAGTGATTCTACATCAGAATGACTAAGAAATAAAAGGCAAAAGTTCAGACCTCGACTCAACTGTAATGTTCTGGTGGAACCTTAAGAGACCCAAGCAGAAAGCCCAAAAACCTCAATGAACTGAGGCAAAGCTGTAAAAGAACCAACCCGAATTTCTCCACAATGTTGTGAGAAACTGATTAAAGTCCCACAGGAAATTACTACTGCTAAGTGGGAATCTACACACTACTGAATCATGGGGGTACTTAGTATTGCCCTCATGTTTTGTTTTTCACTTCAGCTTCAAGTTTGTTCAATAAATAATGCCCCTCAGTGGGAAAAAAGGTGACATACTTCTGAGGTTGCATTTGCATGAACTAGGACCATCTACAAGCAGATTATAACAATGTTATACTAAAATACAGGATTAAAGAAAAGGGTGTTAACTTTTGTAAATGGCTATGAGCAAGTATACTGCTGTAACAATTCCACACACATATGACGGAAAGAAAATACAGTTGTTCCTTTCAGTTCTTTTTTTTTTTCTACACACAGTATTGTGTTGCCCTGTGGGGGATCTAGGAAATTAAATGTTTGAGAACCTCTTTTTTAGATGACAGCGTCATAGATCACCTTTGCTCCCCGAGGAGCCTCTGGGGACTCGTATACCGTTGTTGCTAAAAAGAAAAGTCCTTAACAGATTTGACATTTACAGACATGGAAATCAGCTGCGATCACTGGGAGAGCAGGCCAGAATAAAGACGGGAACTAAAGATGGGAGAACAACACAATGGAGGGAAAAAAACACAGGTGAAGGAGTAATGAGGGTGGTCAGGATCGACTACATCTCAATTAAAAAAGCGGAGAAAGAAGTGGATGGATGGATGATTGATGGGTGGATGGAAAGGAACTAAGAGAATCAACAAAAGCTGTCAGAAATGTATGTAGCAGAGCAGCGTCAGCCAACGAAACACTCATTTCTTCAGCTTTCACACCCAGCAATCTCTCTCTCTCACAAACACACACACACAAACACACACACACACACACACACACTGCCTCAACACTGAGGGAGAAGCAGAAAAGCATCTGAAGTGTCACAGTTTTACCTCCCCTCCTTGCAGGAGCCCTGCATCAGTGCAGGTCAGTGCACTTATGAATCGATAATACACCTCAGCTGCAGGAATGATTCAATAAACCTCTGTGACTTGAATAGAACCCACTTCTCCTCTGTTATTAACCCCAGTGAAGGGCTCAGTGAACAGCCACTCCAGCTTCAGGCCAACATGCTAACACTCAAGGCCCCCCACTGTAGGTGCAGGGGTGTGAGGTCAGTTGATTTTCATCAGTCCAACTTCTAATTAATGATCAATTTGAAGCAAACGGGAGATCACAACTCGAGAATAGCACAACATCAAAGCAAGCTCTGTTGTCAGTCCACAACCCCTGAGGTCAGCTGCTGCACAGCTCCAGCGGGAGCTCCTTACCTGCCACAGGTGGAGGCACGCATGTACGCATGAGCGCATTTGGTTAAAAAGAAAAAAAAAAGGATATGGATTGCAGACCATTTTGAGACACCAGCTCCGTGGCCGGGTGGTTTGTTTCAGGTAGAAGAAGACCACAGGGGCCAGCGTGGGGTAGGGCAGGCTCTCCTCGGCGTGCGCAGACCCTTCATCCCCGGTTGCGGAGATTCCGTCGGGCGCCGGGGACGCGTGCTCCATCACCAGATCGCCGCGGTCCCCGCCTCCTGTCCCGAGCCCGGAGAGGTCGTTGAGCCGGATGAAAGTCCTGGGCAAAGAGGACCCACCGTCCGAACCCCCGGCGTCGAGGACCCCAGAGAGATCTCCTCCATCCTCGGCCATCATTCAGCTCCTGCAGGATAGGATCAGCTGCAGTCAATACATCTGACCAGAGTGGGAATGCTGAGTTCCACGGGCGCGCAAAGTCGTTCTTCAAAAGTGTTAATAAAATTTAGTTAGGGGGTTGGAGGCTGGGGGTTATAAAAGAAAAAAATCTAGACATTTGAAATCTGTGGAACAAACAAGTGGCGACTGAGGTAATTTATGAAAAAATGCGCCGAAATCGGAAACACAAAATAAAATTCTTTCTTGAAGATTAAATATAAGGCCATACGAAACTGATTTTTAATGGACTGAGATGTTCTGAGTATAGCTCCACTCAGGGAAATAAAATTTAAGCGAGGCTGCATTCCTTTTCACAAAAGAAAAACAAAGCGCAGCATCTTCTAACGACCATGCCTGCATTTTATTCGTTCCTGAACTTCAGTAGCATCTAACATGAGGAGATTCCAAGCTGTTATTCATTTAAAAGAAAGCCATGACACGTTTTAGCTCGATTTATTACCTGTACTGGACTCTGTAGATGTGCCCAAAGCGCGCGCAGTCATCGCATGATCAATTTCTGTCTGGGCTATAAAGTCCACACCAGCCCAAACAGGAAAACATAAAGCTGCTTTGCTTTGGAAGGGGGGTAAGAAAAAGAGAAGATATGAGGAGAAGTAAAGCGGAGACCCTCTTGTTCTCGTGGATTCTGGTGCGTTCTGGCGGAGCGTATAGTTTCCAGGTGGTGCGCCGCAGCGCGGCTCCGTCTCAGCGGACGCGGTGCGCGCAGGCCCCTGTCTCTGGCGTCCAAAAGAAAAAAAAAATCTCTCCAGGGGCCTCACCGACAATTCATGACAACCTCCCGAGAGAAATAACACGGAGACGGGGAGAGTTTGGTCTGCGTTCAGCCTCTGTTGGAACACTGACGCCGCGCACAAACTTCTTCAGGAATCCCTCCGTCTCCAAAGACAATAAAAGGGAGGGAAAATATCATCGTCGGCGTGCTCCCCCGCGCTGTGCTCGTTGCTTTTTCTTTTCCTCATTCAAATGAAGAATCCAGTAGCTTTCGCTGCATCCACAGGCGTTCTTTTAAGCGCGTATTCCGCACGAGTTTTAATTTCTTATGTCAAAGATCCATGGAGATGCTGCTGCGCATCCTGCCGCTGCGTCAAAGCCTCGGCTGCTTCTCAACACCTCTCCCCTCCGCCGTGGCACGCGTGAACGCCGTGGGACCGCTCCTGCTCTCGCTCCCTGCCTCCTCAAGTCTGCATCCGCTCGGTTCCGTCCATCAGCGACGCTCTCACAGCTGGAGGAGGTGGGAAGGAGGAGTTGGGGGGCGGAGGGGTCCGAACTTCTCACTTCTCCGCCCAGCGAGCGCACTTTCTGCGCCAATCGCAGCGCGGGCCAGAAGTTGGAGCTGCCTCCTCGCTGGTGGAGCTCGACGTCAGTTTTAGTCGAGATGGGGTGGGTGGGGGTGGGGGGGGGGAGGCAAGAGGGTGTGAAACAGCTGGAATCCTAATATCAGCTGTCAGCCAATGAGAAGCGAGGCAGTGACGGCGTCTGTGCAGGGAAAGTTTGAGGAGGAAAAGTTGCAGCACGTGCAGCCTGACTCCAGCTGTGGACTCACAGTGATGAGACTTGTTGCTTCTGTCCAAGAGTAAGAACCCAGAGATCCAAGTAAAAGCACAAATGCTCAAACTGTTGACTGTCCACGACAGTTTCTTGATATACGCAGAAGAACAGGAACATCTATAAACAGCAGTCAGTTTTGTTAACAGGAACTTCTTTTTGACACCAATGTGGAAGTGCAAAAACATGCAGTTCATGAAATGACCAGTAGGGGCTGGTTCCAAAACAAACATGCAGCCTGCTACAAAAACAGCTTTGGTTTCCATGGAAGCATTTTACACACAAGAATACCCCAAAGATGAATTTTCAAACCACAGGTTTATGAATTGTAGTCTATTAAACAGCTTCATCACTTTAGCTACTTAGCAATTTTTGTGAACTGGACTTCTGAGTTGTTAATTAAGAATTACCTCATAAATATTCTTGCTTTAAAGATAATACGGCTTGCTTTGTTGTTAAAAGCACAAAAAGACCAACGCGACTGGCTCTTGGCTGACCTGGAAGAGACTGTTTAGCGAATGTCATCACGTCCACTAATTTTAGCTTCGCTTATGGCAACCTACGATCCCCACCAACATTACCTACTTTTTGATTGAATCTGTCTGACCATCCTTGTTTCAGATGGTGCCACAGAAACAACAAAAACAATGAAACAACAACTCAGAAACAACATTTGGAAAAAACAGATGCCAGAGCTGAAGCTCAACCTGAGCTTCAATAGCAGCTACTGCCACCCCGGCCACACCCTGTTACTCTCCACCTAATAGGAATCTTTTTTGATGTTCTGGTGGCAACATCTGACTAATGGATGATGGAGGGGTGAACAGATTTGAGCAGACGCTAATCATAAATTAGCTGAAGCTAAGCTGAGCTAAAATAACTAACTTATGGTAACTGAAGTAAGTTGGACCATGGCAACATTGTAATCTGGATGAAACAGCTTAGATGGCAGCAGTTAAGGGTTCACAACTTTGGCATCAACAGTTTAAGATTTGGACTTTTTCTTTTTTTAAAAATCCACTCAAGTCCACTCAAGTCATTTCTCTAATGTAGCTGTATTTGCCATTTTCCTGACTGGCTATAGCAAAAGTTTAATTTATTCTGCTACACAACTCACTCTCCCTTTGACTTGTTTTCGTTGCTCTGAAGATGGCCCCTTGTTCACTGTTCTGGTTGGTCATAGTGGGAAAAAACTCCACGCAAAGGCAGTTTTATAAGCAACTGTTGGCGCTGCCACTAGGATCGGGAGGCCCCAGGCATCGTTTCTAGACCCTATGTTTGTTTGATCTATCAGGATAAGTATCAATAAAATTGGGCTCAAAAATGTGGCTGGTTTCATATTAACCTCTGTGGCATGCCCACTTGTGTTTCCCAACATGGTTGATCTATGTGGGACCCAGACAGGACACCTGCTTTCGACTAATGCCCATTCACCACCCTTTTAACATGCACATAACCACCATGGTCAGTTTGCATGGGGCCAATAAGGAGCCCACACAGTCCCATATGGGCTATTTTTCCTTCCAAATTAAGAATTGCATAACCATCTAATAAAGCACTCCACATGAAGTGTCTTTTTTTTTCCTCTTTCTACTTCATCTTGTGCAAATTTTTGTATAGTTAAAACCATCCTTCAGTGTGGAGAGGAGGGGCCTCGTCTGCCAAGGGGGAGGTCCGTCAAGCACAGCTTGGAAGAGCCTTCAAGTCTGCAGTAAATGTTGGCTTTTAGATCTTCCACAAATGAAAATAAAATAAGAATATTCTGCCGTTTTGGTGCAGGAGACAGAAAGTAATGAAACCTGGTTTGAATAACAATGAGATTCTTTTGTTCATCAGTGTTGCTGGATCTGTGGATCCTGAGTCCTGCAGGAGTGCTCTGGCACATGCTGGTGGCCACTAGGGGAAGTTGTCTCCTCAGGCCGTGTATTTCTCTCTCCACACAAACCACACCACTCGCAGCTGGTTTAGAAAGTAACACAGCCGGAGGCAGAGCAGGTACTTCTCTAGTCCACATCTGTTGTTTTTTTTTTGTTTTTTTTGTGATTTGAGGGAGTCTAAAACCCAGTTGCATCGCCTCACACATAGACCCACAGATACACACTGCAGATTATTCACTACATGGCAGCAGTGTACTCTATTTTCATTACAGTGTTTGATCATTGATTTGAGAGCAGGCAGCAGCTAATCAATGAGGTGGACCTACTTCTGTTTCATAGCATTTGTTGCTGTTGGTGCTGGTGTGCAGATATTAATCACGGTGTGCTGTTTTCACATAGGTCTTTATGAAAACATGAAGCGAGAGAGTCACATGTGCACAAATGACCCCAAAACACACCTGCATGCAAGTGCAGGAGGAAAGAAAGCGTGAGCGCCCCTCTTTGAGGTATCTGTCGATAAACCGTGTTTGGACTGTTAAATTCACTGTGTACCTTCTTAACAGAGAAACCACTGAAAGATATTGATTCAGCAGGGCTTGTAACTAATAGGAGAGAATGAGACACTACCTTAAACGCATGAGATCAAAATTGAAACACAAATAAGGTGAGGTTTGAAGTAAAGTGCACCCAGAATTACAACGGAAAATATGAAAACATCAGGACCCTGTTTAATGTAGCATTTCATGTGGACCCCAAAAGGCTAGAAAAGTAAGTGGTACTAAAAAGAAACACCTGGAGGAACATCTTGCAACTAATTAGGCTAACTGGCAATCAATCTCTCTGAAGTGCTCTTTTGATACCAAATCATGTCAGTATGCAAGTCTTTAATTACAGAATCAATAATAATCTCCCTCAGCATGTAGCTGCAAAAACTTTGAATATGCCATCATATACTCTGGATTACATCAACAAAAGCTTAAGGCAGTCTGGAGAAATCCCTTGGACAAGGCACAGAGTAAATATTACTAACCTTTGAATTTTGGTCCATCAGGTCAGTGTTTCCCAACCTCAGTCCTCAAGGACCACTGTCCTGCATGTATTAGATGTTTCTCTGCTCCAGTGGACCCTGATTCAAATGACTGTGTCATCCACAGACCTGTACAGACCTTGATGACAAGCTGATGATGACAGGTAATTTGAATCAGACGTGTTGATGCAGGGAAAGATCTCAAACCTGCAGGACAGTTGTCCTCGGGGGACAGGGTTGGGAAACATTGCCGTAGCATTAAAACAGACATGATTCTATCATGAAATCGAAAGCTGTTTTCCAGGGCGCCATTTTAAGAGATGCACGATAAATTAAGTAATCGATAAAAGTGTTGAAAGTGCAATCATATCAGGAGCTTCCAGAGATTTTTTTTTTAAATGCCTTCCTGCTAAAATAAACATGAATTACATGTGCAGATAGGCTCTCTAAACTTCAAAAGCAGATAAACTCAGCCCAAGCATCTATCTGCATGTTGGGTCAGGCCTGCCCCCCAACATGCAGATCATTCAAAAATGAAAAAAAAAAACAAACAAACAAAACAAAACAAAGCACATCCTGTAGTTGTATCTGTGGCTGTGGCACAAGACTGGCAATAGCATGTCCAACTGGTTTAACAGAGCAGAGTGAGTGGGGGGCAGTGGGACAGCGAGACAGTGGGACAGCCAAGCAGGACGCTAACTGGAGCAGACTGAAGATGGAGGCCCTGGGCTACACAATCCAAAAGACAGAGTAGCAATCACTCTGCAACTTGAAAAACTCTGGTTTTCTAGGAACATCAGACCAGATAACTCACACACTCACTCCTACTGGCAGCTGAGAATGATTTATTAACCATTAATAGGAGTTGACCCAGGAACCTTCTTGTTGTGACAGAAGCAACCATCAAACCATTCTTGGAAAATCGGAAATTAGTTTTAGAAGCAATCAAAAATAAAATCTAAACGCGAATCCAGGCTGTTGTGAGTGCTCATTTCAAAAGCTTGCAGTTCTGATGGTAAAAGGTAAATACAAGTTTTAAAGGAACATATTTCCCTTCAAGACAACCTCTTCATCAGGGAAGGTCTTGCCTCTTTCAGTAAGAGAATGCCAACCTGCATTACAAAAGCATGATCTGGCAGCTGAACAGCCTGTTGTCCAGACCTTTTGGCATTTAGTGCATAATTAGAATTTTAAAAAGACAACAAAGAGAAACCAGGACTGTTGAGCACCTCAAATTCTTCAAACCCCAATAACTGATCAGCAGCTTGTGAATATGGCATGAGTTTAGGATTTGAAAATCATTGCCCTTTGGGTTCATACACTTCACAAACATTTCCAATTTTCTTAGAATCGGGGTTCTATAAATTCAAGATGAATTAGCAATCTGCAATAAAGCTGTTCTTTTACTATTCATTAAATGCCATCAAACCTCTAAAACTCATCCCTGAGTGCCCATGAACGCTTCCTGAGGCAAGCTCTTATGAGCAGCTGATGAATGATGTTTGTTCTTGCAGACTACTTTGAGCTGAGACCCCGATCTATCAGAGTGAGTGATCTCGGTTCTCTGGGGGAAACCGTCTCTCGGGGCAACAACTCCACAGGCCTCGTGAGTGGGAGCCTTGCATTCATCAGCGCTCATCTGTAGTGGAATGACATCACAGATTTCCTGACTCTGAACAGGTTTAAAAAAGACAAACATGTAATGAGTAAATCCTGTTCAAATATGATGATACCAAACCCCAGATGATCAATGTTCAAAGATTATTTAACACTTTTTCTCCCTACAAAGACGCCCACATACCAGAAGAATATTATGAGGGAAGATCTTGTTCTGGTGGGCTTGTCACGAGAAGTCAGTGGCTCCATTTTCCAAAGCAGAGGAAGATGTCAACAGAGCCAAATAGAAAGAACAAAACAGTTCAATTTAACTGACAGTATGTTGAAATATGTCAAATGGTTTCCTTTTAATCACTAAAATCAGCTGAAGTTGAATATGATGTCTGTGGTTTCTGTGAAATCCAGGAAGTTGTTATTTGCTTATGCTGTTTAACTCGGTGGTATTTATTCTGCAGCCAAGCAGCCCACTCCTATATTTAGAGCCAGAAAGCCTGCACTCATTTAGCACCAGCAAATGATAATATTTTGATTCGAGACATTTAAATCCATGAAAACTACATTTTAAACTAGACGTATTTTACCATTACACTATTTACACGTTTAAATAAAGAGCAACCAAAGTACGGGATCGGATGAAAAATCCCTGGTTATTTTTTGAATGTTTAACACCAGAGAAGTCGGGAAACTTGACAGGACGATGTACACTCATCAGAATTGACTGACAGTACTGGAAGCGTTTACAAAAGACAAAAACACATGAACACAACATGATTTAACTGTTTAAAGAGACTGATTTGTTCAGGGAAATAAGTGACATCACCCTTTTCCGACACGCCCTTGCCAAAAGTTTAAAAGAAAAGAAAAGAAAGAAAGAAAGAAAGCATAAAAACCAGAAAAGTTAAGATAAACACTTTCAGTTGAGTGGACATTTGAAAATAAAAACATAACAAAAGCACTTAGAATTTCAATACCATATTTATCATAAATGCTGGGAGTAGTCTGCAACTATGTGTCAGGTACCCCCAAAAATATTTTGAGGCTTCAGTATCTGGGTCTTTGGATACTGAATAATGTTTTCTGAATAATCCAGACTTAAAATGATAATGCATGTTTGCTAAAAATGGAAGAAGTCCAGCAGAGATGATCCACCTTTTTTTTTTTGATGTGATCCTCAAGATGAGAGAAAACTAAATAGAGAATAGCATTGTGAATAAGTAAGCACTAACAATGCAGTCAACACATATACAATACGGCCATGTGTCCAATACAAGCATAAAACAAAGAGTGATAAGGAAAAGAGTTAAAACTTGTGATAAATCTCAGAATAACAATATAAACTGTACCAAGTTCAGGAAAGAACAGAGTGGATGAAAAGATTTAAGTCACATCGCCATGATCCAACTCAGAGATCAAGGTGGCAGCCACAAACTTTTTCCTGACCTAAAATGAAACATCTGACTTCGTTTTGTTCTAAAACACAATTTTAACAGGAGTGTTTTTTAAACTTACTGTGTAATATAAGGTATAGGAGTCAAAGTATTATCTATTACAAATTTGTGATAACAGTTGGGAGTGTCACTGACTTAAACTTAATTAGCATTCAAAGCAAGTTTCTAGTAAAGGTTTTACTGAATAATATCAGTAAAACTTTTTTACTGATATTATTAACCAGATTTTGGCAGTTTGCGGTTCACTGAGACCCTAACCAGTTCTGGATGTAGATAAATATATCACAGCATCATCAGCACAAAAATGAGAATATACAAATAAAACCAGTTTGCCCAAAATTATCAATATATTTTTAAAAAAGATATTGGAAAAAAAGGTCCTGAAACATCTCCTTGGGGAACTCCTGGGGTGACATCAAGAAAGTTATATTGGGTTCATTATTATATTTTATCATTTAAGCATTTAATGTACAAAGAGCTAGTTTCTGTGAACAAGGGTCAAAGCACCAAGGCCTGTGCTTTTGGCAATTATCCATCCTACTTCATATCCAACTCAAGGCCCCTCCTTAAATGGTTGAATTCACAGGACACCAAACCAACATTATTTATCTGGGCAAAGCTCGACAACATTTAATGTGTGACAGCCTGACCACCTACTATCCTCAAACAAGCCACACCACCAAGGCTTTCGCCAGGGTGGGACTCCACACCCAGATAAGGGAGACTGCAGTCCTAGATATTTCTTTTTCATTTACGTCTGTTTGGGAGATTGCCCATAAAGTCCCTTGGGGTACTCTTTGTGGGTTTCTCCAGGAGTATCAGAAACCAGGTTCATCCTTACAGGCCACATTGCTGGCAGTATGATGGATCCATTCTGAGTGAGAGTTGGACTCCATCAGGATTATATCTCTGCTTTTTCAGGTTTTGGTCTGTTGGCATAGAGACAACACACTTTCAAATATGAGACCTTGGTTGTTAGTTTAAAAAGGGTTGAAAACTCTCACAAGGTTTTAGCCTCAAGTGGAGAAGCTTAAGTATCTTGGGGTCTTGTTCAAATGTGAAGGAAGAATAAAGCAGGAGATCGACAGGTGAATCGTAACACTGTACTGGTTTGTCAAGGCACTTTGTTTATTGAATAATCATTGTTTTTACATTCACCTAAGGACATGAACTGTGGTTAGAAAGAAAGAATGAAATCACGGATACAACCGACTGATGAGAGTTTCCTCCACAGGGTTACTGGACTCTTCCTTCAAGTTAAAGTGAGTAAAGATTCAGAGCGGAGTTGCTCGTCCATATCAACAGAAGCCAGTTGAGGTTGTTTGGGCATCTTTTTTGGAAACTTCGTGGATGGTTTCCTGGGGTGGTGTTTTGGACAGTGGAGATGCCACTGCAGACCCAGGACGTAATGATGAGATAGTCTTACATTTGAGTTTGGAACACCTCAGTATTCCCCCAGAAGAGCTGGAGAAGGTCGCTGGGGAGAGGGAGATCTGGACCTTTTTGTCTAGACTGCAGCCCCTGTGGCACAAATCAGGTAGGCCAAAGTTAATGCATGGGTGGATAATCAGACACAAATAAAAATGATTACCAATTATGCTGGCTCAGTTTGAACCATTGCATTTGACTCATCATCCTCAATTGCTGTCATTTTGGAAAGAAATATCATGCTTACTAATTCAGGCAAACACACCAACATGCTTCAGAAAGTTCTTAGACCTGGGTAATTTTCTTTTGATGTAACAGCCATTAGAGTCACAGTTTAAGTTCACTATAACATGCTAAAAACTTAATGTAAACTGGTGCATACCCCTGTATCCCTGAATAAAAAGGCGTAGGTAGAGGTAGTGGACAGATGGATGGACTGGTGCATACCACTTCTATCCATGAGTTTCTTATTTTCATATTCTTGCTGAAATAATGAGAGGGACCAAAAAAATATAATCACATGACAATGGAAATGAGCAGTTGCCAAGATACAGTGGGTGGGTCATCTTACCCCACTTTCCCCTAGTGAAGGAATCCAGTGGGCAGGACAGGACGGGGCTTGCAACAATGGGCAAGAAGTGATCGGCTCTATTCTCATATTTCTATTTACTTGCTGAATGATAAATAAAAGAAAATGAGCGCATTGGTTTATTTTATCCCACATGCAAGTCCAGCAATACAGTAATACCGAGCAGTCTGTGTGACTCATGCGGTGTGGCCGTGCGTGTGTGTGGGCGTGTTGTGGGAGCCCGAAAAGGGTCGACAGCAATATCAGTCATTTAGAAACAAAAGGGCTTCTAATTGAAAAATGCTAAACACAAGACTCCAGACTATACAAATCTGCAACTGAAGCTTTTCAGTTGTGGCATGCCCACCAAAAAAAAAAAAAAATTCACACATGATATCAGTGATACTGATTCGTGTTAGATGTTGGTAACCTTGGTTACGGAGCACTGCGGCAAAGAGGAAGATTTTCAACACTTCATAAATTATATTGTTGTAATGATGTGGAGGCGAAAGAAAAGGGACAAGAGAAGACCGAAGGGGCAAGACGATGATGAAGACTTGGAGATGAACACAATAAAAGAAGAAAGGAGGGAAAAAATAAGTGTGGATGAAGACAGAAGACCATAAGGAATAAGAAAGGAAACAAGTTCAAGACCACACATGACAGACGATGTTTCGAAATCTGGCAGGAGTGTGATGAGCTGTCATGACTAATAGATAAGAGCTGAGACCGGAATTCCACACTTTATTTGCTTTTCTCTTTGATTTTCTTCTTCTGACTCAACCAAATTAAAACTGCGACTTTTTTTTTTAACTTTAACAAACATAAAACGCTATCACAAAGTTTGAACTGCGACATGACAAAATGGGGACTGAAGTGAGGCAGAAGTTGAGACGAGGGGAGAAGGGGCCTTCAGCGCTTCGCTCTCTTCCTTTCATCTCCTTTCTTCTTTGAGCATCCTCCAGCTCTGTCACAGTCGGCTCCCACGGAGCCCAGCGCTCCCCCTGGGGGGCCTTGGAGAGTCAGCCCAGGACAAGCTGCTGTCCCTGGGGTGAGGCAGTCAGGGGTGTGCGGGGCCCCTACTCAGAATCTCGGAACGCCGTGAGCCGAGGCCGTGAAATACCGAGACAGTCCCATACTGTTCAAATGAAAAAATGTGATTAAAAAAAATCATCAGGGGGTAAATTATGGATAAAATTTGGGGTGCATGTTGTTCTACCTAATTCAGATTTATTAAAGCTTGTCTAAATGAGTTGTTGAAATATGAATAAAAGATTCATGTTCTGGATTATTGTGAACACATACACATTCACACATGAATAAAATAATATTATTTTAGAGTGGAAGTTTATTCCTAATGTGCTGAAGAAGAAGGGAGTGCCTCAGTTACTGAGCTGAAAACTGTAGCTTCAGTTACATGTTTTCTTCTTCTTCCACTTCATGTACCAAGTTACAAAAAATATAAAAATAAAAAGACAGAATATTAATGACTGGACTACCTTTCACTACCTTGGAAAGTTTCCAGTCATTAATGCACTAGTTCAACCAGCTTTTGACCTCAAGTGCTCATGATGGCAGGACTAGGAGACTACAGGTGCATGAGCAGCTCTGCAAAGTTGTACTTTGGCATGTCCAAGGTTTGTGCCCGAAACGCCTCCCCAGGGATGGTTAGGGTCACCCATCCAAACCAGATGCTCAAACCACCTCAACTGACTCCTCTGGATGTGAAGAACAAGCAGTTCTGCTCCGCGTCCTTCTTGCATGATTCAACTTCACAAGTCTGAGGAAGAGTCCAACAACCCTGCGGTGGAAACTCATTTGTGCTGCTTGAATTCATAATCTTGTTCTTGTAGTCAGGAGCCACAGCTTGTGACCGTGAGGGCAGGAACATAGATCAACTGGTAGACGAAGTCTTGGCTTTTCACTCATTCCCTCATATGTAAATGTTTGATTCTGTTTGATGCATGTTTCAAGTCCTTTATCAAAGAATTACATAATGAAGAGTTAAATTCTCTTGTACAAAGATGGTTAATTGCCGATCCCACCCTTTGTGGGTTAAAGCTGGCTGTGGCTGTTAGCATGGGAAAAGGAAAAGCAAAGGCAGCAATTGATCCTTCTCACAGGGAAAATAAATTAACAGGCAGACTAAGTCTTTGAATGTGTGTGTACAAATACACAAATATTTTGTGTGTGTACATACACTGACTAAAAATGAGGAATGTTTCTGAAACAGTCATTTAATTTTATTTGTATTTGTTATGCAATAGTTTCGATACAAGTTTGGACTGAGAGTTCACAGAGGGTGCGAGATTTTAATCTGACACCACATGAAAAATACTAAGGCATTAACTATTGTTGTTGCTGCTTTTTGCTTAGGGTTAAAATCCTGAAAATGGTGGAATATTTGGTCTTTTTGAACAGAGCTGAAGTGGTTCAAGAGATTTATATAACATTCATTACAGTCATAATGATGACCAAATCAAAAAAGGAAAATAACAAAAATGTGCAAAAATGGTCTGAGGGAAGCAAAAGGTTTAATTGTACCCAAAGATGCTGATGACAGGCTCTGAGTTTACCTCGAATGGCACAGAGGCAAAGGCCACTGAATGGATCGCAGCTTGGAGCCTTCGGCTGGAGGAAAACAAAAGCAAACAAAGCAGCCAGAAAAAGCTTCTTTCAGCCTCGGCCAGAGGCTACTCGTGAGAGTTAACTGAAGGCTGAGCAACTCTTCTCCTCAGACCATTCCAGGTAGACTCAAGCCTGATTTATAATAATTTATAATTAATCGTACAAGACGATTTGAGAGAAGTCGCAATGTAAATCCCATTGTTATTCAGGATGAATCCGCTGGCTGCTCCATTTCCTGGTCTTCTGATGTTGGCGACTCCAGCGAGGCGACTGAACAGACACCAAGCCGTCATGTTATGTCACATCCCTCCATAACACCTCCTGACTCATTTTCCCTCCCCTCAACTCAGGTTCAGACACCCATGAAGTAGTAACACACCTTGCATTATTATTTCCCAGCACGTGTTAAACTCGTGTTCATCGTCCAGGGATAGTAACAGGATCTAATCTAAAAACGCCATCACTCAGGTTCAGCAGTATTCATTGTAGATATTGTTTCACTAGCAACTCCTGAAATGAAGATGGGTGTTAACATCAGTTAGCATCATAGATTAACATGAGACAAGCCAAATTAGAGAGATGGTAGCAACTTTATTAATCCAAAGAGACAGTTAGGAGAAAATAGCTGACTTGTGGTAAAAGGGCGAAGATGAATAGATAGAGTCATTGATCCACGAGGAGAAATTGCAGTGGTGGGCAAAAAGGTAGGTGTGCTCCGGCTGACGTCCAGGCTTCTCGCTCTGCCTGTTTGGACACTTTTGCGTCAGCAGGTGTTGGGCAGTCAGCTTCGGCCTACACGGTCATGTCCAGAGTCCAGATGACCCGTCTTCAGTTTCACACTACGGGTGAGTCCTGTAGTTTGTCCGGTTCTTTTTATAGTCTTTGGTGTGAACCTGATTTTCTTGACAGTTTTACATCCTCTCTCTCATCCATAAAATCACTCAAGCCCCTCTAGCACATCCTGCTGTGTTGTTTCCTAGTTTTTGAGTCTCTTTCAGGTCCTTCATTATCGGGACAACACCG
Organism: Zenarchopterus dispar; assembly: GCA_028564865.1. NCBI lineage: Eukaryota > Metazoa > Chordata > Actinopteri > Beloniformes > Zenarchopteridae > Zenarchopterus > Zenarchopterus dispar. Next base: position 13,111 of record JAOWBL010012722.1, on the reverse strand, counting down.
AGGGGGCCTGACAGTTTCTGAGATCATTTCTGACCTCAGGAATGATTCACAGCTGTTACCTGCCAATTGCATCTGACAGGCACCCCGCTCAGTTGCCCATCACGTGTCCACACATCTCCACACATGTCCACAGAGCTAAGCAGATGCAGAAATACCACACAAACACACACATACATGCACCAAAATATCCACAAGCCAAACTAGATGACAAACCAGGGGCACAGAAGGTTCAGAATGAACAGAAATCATATATTTGCAGATTTAATTTATTTCTATTTCTATTTCTTAATGCACCTTTTCTACATCAGATTTTCATCAGCAGAAGGGAAATATGATTGAAAGGACCCTTCGCTGCTCTCCTTGCAGTCCCCCATTTGACCGGACGCCTGTATTTTCCATCACGTGTCAGAAGCAGAAAGCAGCCTTTTGAACGTAAACAGCCAACGCTGCCCAACCAAGATTAAATAAAAGCTCCTCACATTTATCCTGAGCCGTTTTCCCAAATGAAATCCGTCACTGAAAGCAAGATCAATATTTCCATTTGTGTGATGGCTCCAGTGTATGTTTAGAGTTACATGAAAGATGGAAACGTGTAGGAGTGGGTGAGCGCGAGAGGACGGACGGACACACTGGAGGAAAAAGGGAAAGACTCCTACCTCACACAGCTCTCTGATGACATTTATACAATCCTAATATAGAAAAAATTATTATTGATTCCTTCAGCAATTTACAGTAAATTATATTGTAGAATTGTCTATATTTCTTCATAAATACAACCAAACACAAAATAAAAACTAGCTCCTAAAGAAAAGAAATACTCAGAATTGGAAAACAAAGGAGCTGAGAAGACTTGGTGATTTATTTACCGATGAAAATGATCCCAGATTTGAGATCTACAAACGTGAAAAGGATAAGAAATGGTGCTTCATTATGCGGTGTGGCAACTTTGGTGAAAGTGTAAATGAAAACAGTCTCAACAGGTCAGTCCAGTACGTCATCTCCGATGAATTTTGTCCTGTTCTTCAGCCCTCGTCTTGCTTTGGGAGTGATATTTTCCGGTTGGGGGAAACAGTTCTTGAATTTTCTCTATTTTTAACACAATCTGTAAAACAAATCTTCGATTAGAGGAATTCATGCGCTTTGTAACCTTTTCTAGCCAGATGAGCATCAGTCCTTCATCTGCTTCGGAAGTCTCATTTGTTCACTCCGTGATACACTTCTACAAATATGTTATGAGGATCCCACATTTTTATTCACTCATTTTTTAAACTAAATGCGGTGCTGTGTTTTATAGCCAAACATGATTACGTTGGTCTCTTTGATCCAGATCTCATTGTTACAGAAGCCTTGCTGTTTATTCAGATGCAGCTTTGCAATCCTAAACCGTGCTGCCACATTATTTCTCGAGAGAAGAGGATTTCTCTCAGCAACTCCTCCTGACAAACCATTTGTTTTTGTTTGTTTTTAATCAAACTATCATGAACATCAACATTGAACATGCTAACTCAGGCCATTCCCCCCCCCCCCTTTTCTTTTCTTCTTGTTTGTGTGTTTGTAATTTCTCTCAGCGTTGCACGTTCTGACCCCAGAGTGAACTTTCTGGGACTCCCACTCTGGGGAAAATTGCCAATTGTCCTGAATGTTTTCCACTTGTTAATAATTGTGCTCGCTGCAAGAATAAAAGATGGACTTTAAATTGTTTGGAAATAGCTTCACAGCCCTTCCTAGACTGATGGAGCAACAACTGTTTCTCCAACTGGGACTGTGTTAACCTTGACGCACACCTTGACTCTCCACAGCGGCAAAAGACCAAAACTACCACTTTTACAAAGGTTCTCATGCTTATTGTTGATCGATTAAAATAAATGTAGTTAATTGGCATCTCATGGCAGCTACTTGGGTTTTCTTCACACAGCCAACCCAAATACAATTTTTAGCATATCTGATCTTTCCAACCAGCCATTCCCATTCTATTATTTCAAATGATCAGATATAAGCTATCCCCTTGCTGTCTAATTTACCTAATCCACAATGTTGCTATGGTAACATACACAGAACAGCTGTAAGCACAGTAAAATAGAGGCTGGTTAAGTATATATGTAGTTTTGTAAATGTTTAAGTGGAGTTGCTGTGCAAATTTGTGCAAACCATTGCAAGAAGTGCCAGAAACAGAGGAAACGTCTGCATGTTTCACTTAAAAAAACAGTCCCTCAAGAAATAAACTTCATATATATACGCCAGTCTATGGCGACCTGTCCAGGGTGTACGCCTGCCTCTTGCCTGTGATGGACTGGGATTGGCTCCAGCAGACCCCCATGACCCAGAAATGGATTCAATGGGTCTAGAAAATGGATGGATGGATATCCCAGTCTAGTCAGATTTTATTATATTAACCAAAAATAACTTTGCCAATGGAGCAAGAAAAGTTTTCTTGTCTAGTACCTTTAAAACTAGCAAATAGTGTACCTACTAAAGCAAAAGAAAGACAATTTTTTTGTAATTGAAACAAGGCTTTTTTTTAAAAAAAAAGAATTACTTTTTAAGAGATGAACTATTGCAGTGTACTTTATTTTGGACAGATTCCTCTGCTGGTACGTGAGTATATCAAGGAGCAGAGCTGGCAGATAATTAAAAGCTAAAGCCAGCTAACAGAGGAAAACCCCATCTTTTTGGTAGATGTAGTACTTTGCTTTGTGTTGCAATAAAAAGGGCTGTCTGAAATTCTGTTTGGGCTATGAAACTATTCAAACTGTGAAAATCCTATTGTAATTACATTTGAAACCATCTGTGTACGTAGTTTGGATCATGTGTTCTTTGTCTGCTCAGTCAAAAAAAAAAAAAAACCCCAAAAAATCCAGATACAGTCTAAACAATCTAGATATGCTAGAAATCCGATTTAGGTTGGAGGTTTCTAGCTAGCTCTGCATTTAGTTTAATTTTACTGCTCATTAAATAATGTAGCAATACCACTTTTGGCCACATGGGGGCATTCAGATCTGCTATGTTGGCAAAAGAGCCACTAACAATATTGTGCTAATGAGTGGGGACAGGCTGGCACTTTGAGATTTTGTTCCACTAGACATGAATGATGCACTTTTCTTGCAATTTTCTGCCACCTTGTGGTCACAAGTTGTATTACCACAAAGAGTGACAATATATCATAAGCTATTGAGTAATTGACGTTGCTGTTGTTACTTAAAGACCAAGAGGATTTTTTTTTTGCGAATATGTGAAATCTTTGAATTGTTGACATATACCCTTATTTCTTTTATTTATTCATTCATTCATTTACTTTCTTCAACAGAAACCTCTAAAACTTTGATGACTTTTGAGGAATTTGAGCATTAAGCCTCAGTTTCTCTTTCAAATGACATGGCTTCAAACTGAGGGTTGATGATGCATAGGCAGCACACTGAGATACAGTAATGACTCAAACCAACTTTTTGCACATCATTAAATGTGGCCCACATGCTAGAAACCATCAACTCAAAAGCATGCTAATGTGATTCACACGTATGCGAACTAAATACAAATAGGCCTGAACCTGAAACCAGCATCGTAATTGGTCACATCTGCCCCAAATAGGCAAAAAGCTGAAACTTACCAAAGACCGCCAGATATGGCCCACATACAGCCATCTGGCACACAAGGCTGAGACCATTACAACAAAATCTAATCAACATGTATATATTAAGTTTCAACAGGAATTTTTCAGACCATTTCAAGTTTTCCCAGCAGGAAGTGATCAAGACCTTGGACGAGTTGCCAGTGAAGCTCAAGACGAAGAAACAGAGACGATATCCATTCTTGTTTTCTGACCGTTTAAAGATGCAAGTTAAATGGATAAAAACAACAAAATACATCTGTTGAGCAAATGCAGCTTTTTCGCCCCCTGGAGAAACAAAAGGTGTCTCCCAGAGTTCAGCCAGGCGTTCGGAGTTCATGTGGATTTCCTTTCATTCCTGATTCTCCATCTCCAAGAGTTTATTATGTAAATGAGGACGTCTCATTTATCATGTGATCATTATGAGGCTGCCCAGGCGGGAATGTCATCTGGATGCAGATCAGAGAGAAGGAGGGGATCAGTATCATGGGAACAGATGTGGTATCGTAGGTGGGAGAACATTTTCATAAGCCACTGAAAAACCAGAAATGCAACACGTGTACACTCACATGCAAGCCGAATACTGACACCATCGGAGACATTCAGATTTATTTCACCTGGACATGTTTGTGAGTTTTCTTGATGTAAAACCAGGAACCTTCTCCTTGGTGGGTTCTCTGAGCAGGTCTCTTCTCTCAGAGCCGTCTCACTTCATTAACCTGGTCGGAGAGTGACCTTAGAGATTGTTGTGGAAGTCCACAGTTTGCCCGGTCCTTGGCTTTGTTTAAAATGGTCTGGAGATGGTTACGGCCACAATAGCGAGAAGCCACGCAAGCGTTTGCTCCCTGCTGCAACACATCCAGAAGAAAAACGATCTCCAGCTTTTATCCATGTTCTTTGTGGTCACAGCACTGTTTGGAGTATAGATGCCTCATCAACAAGGAATTCCACTTCCATTTTATCAATCTTTTTGTTTTGTTTTTTTCAAGAGGCCAGGAGCCTGTGAAGTAGTTTGCAGATGTGACATGCCTGCTGTGGTTTCAGCCTCGGTTTGGCCATTAAATACAGCAGATATTATGTAATGGGTTATGAGTGGAATTAAGGGTTTGGGCAACTTAGGAGAACAATGTAAACACCCACTCAGACAGATTAATTTGAAGGAATACTTGTCCTTTTTTTGTTTTCCAACTCAGAATTTTATTTTTGGAGGTTGTTTTCTTTTTCCTCATTTTTTTTCCCTGGAAAAGTAAGAATTGTGTATTTGACACCATGTTTTTGTCAGTGGGAGAAGAACATGTCATAACACTGTGGGTTATGGGTTCACATGGGTTCTTCCACTCTACCTACAGTAATGTCATCAGTGTTTTGGTCATCTTTGGCTTTTTGTGTTGTCAGTTGAGTCACTCTGACATCTGGCTAATGATCGTCCATCAGTCCATCTTTCCTTTTTTTAAAAAAAGGGACACCTGATCCCTATACTGTTGCTCCTTGTAATGGAAACAAGACAGAGGGCATACAAACCTTGAACTTCTAGCCCACAGCAAATTTACAAACTCTCACTTTCCTCTTTGACTCACAAATTGCAGTTCCTTGAATGACCACTAAATATAAACATTTAAAAAGAAAGGAAAAAATCATGACAACAGTATGGGCATAAAGTCTGGTAAAATGATTTAAAAAAACCCACATATCTATGCAATAATTAGGGGTGTGGTCTTATAAGTAACAGCCTATGATGACCAATCATCTTTCATCACTTTAGCTACTTGGCACCTTTCATAAACGTCAGGAGGCTTCTAAGATGTGAATAAGTTTTATCTGAGGATAACACATTTCTTAGTCACCTAGACCTCTAAATTTGATGGACGCAAGGGCAATTATGGGCCTACGCTGGTTGCTAGGCGACCAAGGTTTCCATTGCTCAGCTCTGCTAATAGTCAGCTCATTTAATCACCCTGATTCAATTTGTTTTTAACCACACGAAAGAGGTGTTTGCTCCTCACCTTGCCGATGCTGTAATCTCTCCTCGGCACTGATCTTTGACACAGTTTGGACAAGAATGAATCATAACGCTCCACATGCTAACAATAATCTCCGCATCTGTCATACAAAGTCTCCCAGCATTGTCTCAGTCAGAAAGGGCTTATCTGGTTGTAATTTCACTGACAGCGTAGGGAGCGACTTTTCAAAGGAGTGTTGCTTTGAGGGTGATTTGCCACAGATAAGAAATGCTTTATGGGGCCTGCACGCGAGACTATGGTACATTAACTTCTCTACAATTAAAATGACTTACACAATCAGACATTACAAATGCCTCCTGGCCACATGTGTGCACTCACCTAAAGGTTATATATGGCTGAATGTTGCCAAATAAACATTTGATTGTTTTCTTGATTATTAATTAACTTTATGATCTGCGTGTTCGTCATGCATTCGTTCAAGCGTGCTGTTCTTTTGTTTTGGGCTCAGCAGACGTGGCTTTGAAGCCGAGTTGCGGTCACGGGGTTATTTTACTCCGATGCACTAACTGTGCTGACTCGTGTTCCGAGTCTGACAGGCCCAAGCAAACAAATACCACTCCACAACAGGCAAATGGATCATAGCGTCACCTTTTTTTTAAGACCGAAAATCCTTGTGGACATAGACTGAAAAGGAAAAGAAAACCTCATCAACTGTAACTTTTGTCCCATGATGCACTTCAGCTGCTTGCTAGAGTCATAAATAACAGATGGCTGGAGCCTGGTGACATTTGCCCATCAGGAATCTTCTTCTTTTTTTGGCAAAATCTCAAATCCTGCAGTTTACACATGTCCACAAATGTCAACAATTTTGACATTTGGGGAAATGTCAAGGGCTCTGATAACAAGATGGGCACTTGACTTTGTGTGGCTGCAGATCATGTTTGCTACAGAACCGGCTCAGTCCCGTTTACTTGTTATATTATCCTTAATCCTATCGACTAAAACTCTCAGTAAAAATTACAGTGTCCAAGAACGCACCAAAGCTGTCTCTCAGCTTAAACCCGGGTCCATTTGCGACAGAAGCACTGCGGGATTAGCAGTGCAACGGTTTCACTCCATCTTCAGCATGACCTCAGGTGGCATGAAGAGCATTTCAGGAGCAGAGTATCTCAGGGCACCATTTGTTCTGCTGCATTCAACAACATTAGAGGTCCAGAAGAGCGCAGACCAGGGAGCAGCAAAAACACTGTGCAGAGCCCTCAACCTCCCAGGTTGCTCTGGTAGAGCATCTGAGCTTGAAGTGTTTTGACTCTTGTGGTTGGTTCAACTGCTTCAGCCTCCCTTCTTCCTGGCTGAACTTCTTAACCCTTGGTTTTTCATCAATGTATGATACAGCCCTGGATTGTTTCCCCTTGGCATAGAAAACATTTTCTAATGACTGCATGGTCAGTCATAGTTAAGCCTCAGTCACATGACCCGTACCAATGACTACAAACACTCTATGAACGATTTTTGGACCATTTCCTACAGTCTCCTTAAGGCAGCTTCATAAGAATCCCGTTCCTAAGTTTGTGGCCAGGTTAATTGTCATGTCCAAGATTTTCTACAAACAGGCCATCAAAAGCAGTGTTGGAGGACCAAAGGACAAATACCTTAGGGACAACCTAAGAAAACAACACACCATGTTTGCGTAAGTATGGTGCAAGGACACTTAAGTTCTAGGGGGCCTCTTACGTTCCAGTGAATGCTTTTTGAACCAAGATGAGTAAGGTGGAAGTACATCTAATGAGTGCCGAACGAAAGCAGTGGCTACAACCACTAAATCTTCTTCCTGTAGCTGTAGAAGATGCAGCTGTGCTCTTTGCACCATGATTGCCATCTAGAAAATTACAAACGTTTCCACAAATATTTTAACATCTGAAATGATTAAGACAGATGTTTGGAGATATTGGACACTTATATAGCCCAACAAAATGTGCTGAAAGCCTTAGGATCCTCTGACCAACCAGTTGAGACTGCTGTGAGTTGTGCATTGGGGTCCTGAACAGCCATCTTCAGACAACAATTTTCATGAGATGGCCATAAGTATACCATTAGCAACCTTATGGAGATCATAAAAAATCTACAGCCAACATGCAGCAGAAAATCACCTCATTTTGTCAGGCATGCCTCAAATTGCTCTTATGAATTCAACAGCAGCCGTACAGAGTTCCTACATAGCTGTAGGAAACTATGTCTCCGCTCCACCAATGCCTATGATCTCCAGATTTCATACGAACTGGGAGATTCGCATGAACCCACTATTCATAGGAACCTTTGTGACCAAGGCTTCAGTGTTAACATTGGCCACAAGCCACTGACTAGTAACATTGCTTTCTGACGTCAGAGCAGATTTTTGGGGGTCAAGCGTTCGATCACTGCACTCAAGTCGTGTCCCTTTGCCAAACTGCTGTGTTGTGTTGTGTCTTATTTCTAATCTAAAAAGGTCATTTGAATGCTGACTAGTTACAAAAGCATTAACCGTGAAAGGCTCACTCTTTGAGGATCAAAGAGTGAAAAAGTATCACTGAGCTGTTCAAGGTCCAGTTCGTAAAGGAACACCTATAGAGGATCACTGCATCAAAATCAATAGCTGTTATAACCACACGAGAAATGCACTTGTAACTTCACTTTGTTAACCTCATCCAGAGGCAGCATCAGCATCCCTGGACTTGGAGGCATCTAGGATCACCCAGTGGAAACTCTTATTGTGAAAAGAATAATCTATTATTCGAGAGCATATTAGAGGAAAGGATCACTGTGTGCTCCTGAACGAAGATAAAAAGGACCATCCAGATCCATACCAGCAACAAGTAGCAAAGCCAGGCTCTGTGATGGTATACAAGTGCCCTCGGCAATGGTAATTTACACTTCTGTATTGCAGCATTAATGCAGAAAAAGTACACTGAGATGGAAGAGCAACATATGCTGCCTTCAGGGCACCATCTTTTCCAGGGACGTCCATGCATTTTTCATCACGACGATATAAAACCACATTCTGCACACATTATACAGGCTAAGACACAGATACTGGACTGGGCTGGAGGAAACAAGAAATATCTTTGGTTCACACTGTTAAAAGAACTAAAAAGAAGAATCACTGGGTCTTGGTTTGTTAGCCAGTTGCATTGTCCATTTTTTTTTTAACTGAAATGGTGTGAAATGACGCAAGAATCAATCACCGGCAATGTAGTTCACCTACTGCCAATAAAGACCACAAAGAATCAGCGATGACAGACTTTCACAAGTACCGACAGTGATTCCAATTTAAAGGGATGAGACAAGCAGCAGGCGACATGTAATTACCCTGCTGCTTTGTGCAACAAGCGCATGTTCGTTTTGCCATGCATGACGCAAAACTATGACACTGCGAAGAAGTAAGTAAGAGGAAAACCGGGGAGGAAAACAGGGGAATGGAGATGGACTGAAGGTATGGAAGACAGTAATGAGTGAGTCTCCTTTTCTGCTTTCATCTAACTAGGCTAACATGATGAACTAGTTGCCCTGCTCCCTGCTCCCCGCCCCCCAGCCTCCATCGCTCTCATTGCCTCCGTACACACCTAACTACAGGGGCTGGCAGCCCCTAATAAATCTGTGGGAAGAACAGGTGAGAGGAAGATGGAGAGCATGTGTTCACCCTGTTGCACTAATAAAATTCTGATGAGTCCAACGTTCCCCCCTCACCTTTTTCTCAGTTTCTCAATTCGTCATCTAGTGAAAATAAAACACTAAGACTGAGGTACGAGCCCAATTCCAAAAGATTTCAGATGCCATGGAGTTGTCTGATAAACACGCAAATGTTTCAGACAAGCAAACTGTCAAAATATCTTTTTTTAATGGAAGTCTGCACACCAGCTGATAATCCATGAAGGGCTGAAGATGGGCAACTCCTGGCTGCAACCTGATTTCTTAAATCCTGATGAAGAAATAAGGGGGTACTTAGTATTGCCTCCAGTTTTTTTTTCCTTTTCAGCATATTTTTTATTAAACAATTAATAGCACTGCGAACAAAAACAGATATACATTTGTGTGTCTTGGGTTGTATTTGACTAAAACTAAGACCCCATATGATCTGCTGACTTTTATTATGGTCCACAAAAACAGGATTAAAAAGGGTTTACTCCTTTCTGCATGACTTTAAATACACGGATCTGACTCTGGTGTTTTTAGTGCAGACTGAGGCCATCACTCCTTTACCTCACCACCCGACCTTCCGATGGTCCGACAGAGTCCAACTACCTTTGACATGCTTCGGCATCCTTGTGTGCACCGGGATCCAACTCTCCCGTGCCCACGCAAATCTGTCACGTTCACGGAGCTGGCTGAAATGTCACAGAGGAGAAAACAAAAGGGGGGCAGACACAATGGAGATGGAAGCAGCTGACAGGCCTAAGTAGGCTAAAATATCGCTTCGATGTAGTTCCCAGCTGTTTTTCATCCCGTTCCACATCTCTATCACGAACAGCTTTTTTTTTTTTTAAATCATTAGCCTTAACAATAAAAATTTCAAACCAAATATTGCTACAGTCATTAAATTAACAATATGTCAGATTTAAATGCTGTAAATCCTGAAGCTAGAGTCAATATTTTCACTTCAGTAATTGATCAAATCAGTTCCTGTTTTCGAGCAGCTGAGAGCAGAAGTTTTTTTTTTTATGCATCAACAGCTTTCTGGATCTGTCAGGTGTTGCATTCAAAGAAACTACAATTACTGCTATATCATCAAATAAAATGAGTAAAGGTGAGCTCTGACGTGATTGAGGCCTTGTGGGGAACCCTCAGTGGAGATCTGCTGATGACACGGTTCGCAACAATAAATCAGTAGCATGACTTGATGAACATCACGATATGAGACCTCTCTCCTCCCTTTTACTGGATTGGACCTACCTGGATTGATGAGCAGAAGTAATGAGTAATCGGGCTCATCAGGCAGGCACAGGGAGTGGGATTCCCACTTTTGACACTGATGACTCACTTCTTTCACACAAGACCTCCAAGAACCAAATATGTACAAGTAAAGAAGAAAAACAAAAGATTTTCATGAAAATGAAACTTTAAATCCCAAAGTTTTCTAAATGAAGTTACTTTTGGACAGCTTTAACAGTAACAGATTGGAGGGGAATGTGAAGCTGTGTGTGGTTTTTGAGTTGTGTGACAGACAGAGGAGCAGAGTAAAAGCCTCTGTGTCTTCAGCCCTCCACGCAGCGGCCCCCCGTTTTCCCGCGTTCCTCTTCTCTCCGAGTTAGTGTGCCACTTTTCTCAGCCCCCTGTGGCCTCATTATCACAGACTGAGACGCCGCAGCCATATCTGAGAACACGCAACACAACACACACAAACCTGAGACGGCAACACTTTACACACACCTGCTTTGATCCAAAACACCGATTGTTGTGTGTGTGTGTGTGTGAGACATGACTAAGTCCATCCAAAAATCCTTAAATAAACACATGCTGAGTAATAAAATGACCACACAATAAATAGTTTGTGTTAGTAGCTGTATTATATAACACATCCCTTAAAAAAAAAAATCAGTCTGGACCTTTCACATAACACATGTATAATTCAAAACAGGAAACACAATTCTGAATCAGAACTTGCTCGCTGTTTGAAATCCTTTTTGAAAATTTCTCGTTCGGTTCAACAGAGAGCAGAAGCTGCAGTTTTAGTTCGTGAATTTCCTGCCAAGTCTATAGACAGTATTACATTTGAGTCTTACTCAAGGCACACAGAGATTTCTTCAGATTATCTGAATATTTTGATGACATTACAACTGTATTTGCAGGTTTACCCTCAGGAACTTTATTCTGAAAATTTGAAGGAACAGTTTTTCATAAACTAATTTACCTTGTGGTAAACCTCTAAGACGCTCTCTTTATACTAAATAGAGTCACTGACCTGTTGCTAATAATTAATTGCAAAATGTTCCTCCATGTTCACATTTCTAGCCTTGTTCAGCCTTTTTTTTTTAAGTGTGTTGCTGCCGTCAAATTAGAAATCACCTAAAATGGTCAAATGTCTCAAGTTTAAACATTTGATATAGGTTGATGAGATATGAGTTGGATTTGTAAGACTTGCAAATTATTTCTCTGTCTTTATTTACATTTTGTTAAACACTGTGTTAAATATTTTGGGATTGCTATGAATGTGGCCACATTTTGTTAAATATCTAACACTGCTACTAACACTGGGTATGTAGTAGTTTCTTCTCTTTTTGCAACCAAAAGCATATTAGTGCTGCTTCAGTAGGTGATAACGCCCCTTTTAAAACTGTTTGGTGTACAATTTTTTTAAAAACTGTCACTAAAAAATGATGCTTTTGAAGATATTTATGACGTTTTAATACAAGTGTAATGCCACTTGTTCAGGCCTGAGTGTTAGCAAGGACAATATTTGTGAGTCGTGTTAGTCTACTATCTTTTCAAACAAGTGGCATGCGGATTACAACTTCATAATTAGCCGGGTCGACAGGTTAGCTGGGGTCAACCACTAATCTTAGAGCTAATTAAAATCCAGCTTGTGCAGCTCCTTAAAACAATTAGTGGAGAACAATAATGAGAGGACCGATGGAATTCATGGGAGGAGGGGGATGAATGTGTGAAGAGAGCACTGAAATAAATGAGGAGACAGCAGTTCCAAAATGCTTGTGGGGCTAAATCACAGCAGAGGTAGTAAAATGGAGAGACGTCCCAACCTGGTAAAAGATGATAGGGTGAGACACAGAAGGCGGGAAGGAGAGATAACATTGTGATGAACAGTGAGCAGGGAGCCTAGAGTAACAAAAAACATGACTGCTCCCGGTCTGACAGGTTCAAAAGAGTGAGGCTGGGACACTCCAGAGCTAAAATAGAACAGTCCCCGTCTTTCTCTGTGGTTCATATCCCTCCTCCCGCTTCCCTCCTTTCCTCTCACGCCAATTTCTTGTTCTTCCACAAAAGCAGGCGGCTGCCAAAAAGAGAGTCCCCTTGCTCTCGAGGCGACACGGCCTTCGCCAGGAAAGCAAAGGAGGGAAGGAGGAGGAGCAGGGGGAGGGAAGTTGGATGACAAAAGCAGACGGCAAGGAAGAGGAGCAGAAGTAAACAAGTGCAGATGGTGTAGGTGTTCTTGCGGGGTGATTCCTTCCACCTCTCAGACAACAGAGGGACACAGTGGAAACCTCCTTCCATCTTCTCTGATGCTTCGCTCCCACAGCTCCGGCCAGGATCCTCTGAGGAAAAAACTACCTCGCCTCAGCATCGGCAGGCCATCTGTCTCTCACGCTCTCCTCACAAACACACACTCCCATGTGCCTCCTCTTGCTATAACATACAGTCACACGTTTACATTACCTTTATCTGGGCTTCGGGGGCAAGAGAGGAGGAAAATGGTACCTGACAGAGGATTTCTCTTTGTTTGATAAGTGAGAAGTATAAAAGAAAACTGGGATATTTAAAGTTGGAGAAACACAGCATGCAGTGATGTTGCTCCTCAACACGAGCTGGATAACAACTCATGAAAACATCCAAACTT